>JARVGV010000645.1:9443250-9453931 GCA_031762435.1 Hypsolebias longignatus | reverse complement strand
ACGAACGGCGCAATGACGTCACTAGGGGGCGGTTCGTAAGTCCGGAGCGCCGTAAGTCGATGGCGCCGTAAGTCGGTAACCACCTGTATTTGAATCACCCATTTCAAATCATTTAGTTCCTCATGTATTGTTTTCTGAGCTGCTTTCATTAAAATGACGCTGACTTTCTGAACGTGTGCCAGCTGGCGATAGCCGGCGCCCCGGTGACCGTGTGGATGGCCTACGACACGGGCTACACGGAGCGTTACATGGACGTGCCTGAGAACAACCAGCAGGGCTACGAGGAGGGATCTGTGGCGCTGCACGTGGACAAGCTGCCTAGCGAGTCAGTACACACACACACACGAACACACACATTCTGCCAACAGGCGCAGCTGTCTGCCTGCGTGGGACATGACAGTTGTGCATGTCTGTGCACGTATCGTGCTTCACTCAGAGAACTGACTGCATCGAGACAAGTCAGATTTCAAACATGTTTTATACTTTAAGAACACGAGGAGTGTTTGTGCTCACATACAGAGGTGGGCAGTCCATAACTCCAGGGCCACATGTGGCCCTTTGTCCTCTGTACCAGCTCTTTGTAGTTTAGAGGATAAGAGTTATTATTATTTATTGTATTCATAATAAAAAAGCAAGGTTTGTTTTGTTGATTATTTTTGCAAATGCGAGCAGCAAAACTACAGGTCAGGTCATGCTAGTTTGCTAGCCTGTTAGCATTTCATTATTCTAGCTTCCAGCCACAACGTGTGATCTCAGATCTTTATGAAAAGCTTTCAGGCAGGTTGCTGAGAAGACACGGTTTATCATTTAGCTGATAACATTTATTGTAAGTCAAAGCTTTTCTTTTAAATAAACATAATTAAAGTTAAAGTAAATGAAGGTTTCTATTTTTAGTCTAGACAAGTTCATCATGTCACAGTTAGATATTTACCAAGCTGACCTGTTTTTAAATTTTAACTAAGCTTTATATTATTTGAATGAAGAATATTTATTTTTCCACAAATAAAGAAACAACTGAAATAATAAAGAATGTTGCCTGTAAAGGTCTGTTTTCATTTAGGCAAGAGAGTTAATGTTATAAAATGTGCATTTTTTTTTGTCTGTCTTGTTTTTTAGTAAATCCCCTAAGCTGTTTGCAGTGCACGAGACACTATCAAGGTGTGCACAAGCAACTGTTTAGTGTACACCAGATTACCGGTACTCTCTCTGTAGCTTAACAAGCCCAGTGTCCTTAAACTGCCTGTGAAGGAGAATGTCTCTAGAATAGTACAAATCCATCCTCCTGAAAACATGAAATGATTCTGATCATTCAAATCCACAAACTCAAAGATGAGCTCAGTCGTTTAGTGAAGTTGGCGACTGGACGAATATGTCGATCGTCTGTGGTTGGAAGAATCCCTCAGACTTTCAGGTTAGCTTAATTTTTACTCTCAATAGTTTTGACCTGCATTAAGGTTTGAAAACACTGTACTGAAGCCATGACGGATAATAAACGTGGTGAGGTGTGACCCCCTCGTGATCTCGTTACCTCACTCATCAGGAAAATAAGTTGATGATAGATTTTTCCTGCAGAAATAAGCTTTTAAAAATATTGTGTGCTGGGATGATCAAAATGTGCTGGATTAGAAGTTAACCACACGTCTCCCACTTATGCAGCTGGAGCGTTTAATATCAGCTCAGAGCCGTTTCAAAGATCTGCTACATTTCTTGTTTGGAGTCACTTCCTGTTTTAAAACCAAAGTAATTCATTCTCTGTGACTTTATTTCAGCCACAAACAGACTACCTGCTTGCACAGTTGCCCATCGAGCCGCTCCTAACATGCTCAAAGACAGCTGATGATCACCAAGTGTTGATTGTTGGACTGATGATGACTAGGCCTGTCACAATAAACAATAAATCAATCAATGCATGATAAATGAAAATTATCAACCTCATTTTCATTTATCGGGTTTTATCATTTCTTCATGTCTCTCTCTTTCTACTGAAGACACTGGATGACAAAGCTCGACGCCGGTGTTCTTCACTGACCACTCCCTTTGTCATTTTTCTTTAAAATCCCTATTAACTGTCCAAAATTATGTTGTTGGATCGTTAAAAGCAGCTGAGCTGAGAAGCTAAGCTACGAGCTAAGCTAACAGGTCGAACTCAGGGCAAAACCTCCATCTTGTTAAAGCTCCAAAATTCACAGGTGAAACCTGTGCCTTCATGTAAAAAGTTGTTTTTCTCTGAAAAAAGAAGCTGAGAACTTGTTTACTGATTTTATTATTATTATTATTATTATTATTATTATTTATTAAAAGCTTTGTGTGACAAATGCTATGTTAAAGAGCTCAAACCACACCGAGCATCTGCCATTTTGAGAACCAGAAAAAAAAAAAGGAGAGACAGCCCATGTCACGTCAAGGGGCCTCCCTCCCATTTTTTATTAATGAGACACCCTGTTCACTCCCTCACTATCCATCCTCCAGTTCAAACTGAACTGAAGGATGGACCAGTTTGTCATCTGGACCAGTTCCTCCCTCAAAGAAGCTGGTCCAGATTGAAACTTTTTTTTGTATTTTAGAATAATATTAAATTAAGTTGTATTCATTTATGCACCACTTAGAGTTGTGTTATTTCAAGCTCATCCCCTGAAGATCATAGGTCCAGCAGGTTTGCAGCTTTGGACCCACTGATGTAGTGAGAGAGGGACCAGAACGAGTCTTTTTGTTGCAAATGTTGATACACAGGTATCAAGAAGCATGTTTTCATTTAGTTAACATTTAGATTACGGTGCTCTGCAAACAAGACTGACATTTTTACAACAGTTATTAAAGTTTTACAGTAAAATGTTTGAGCTGTCAGGTACACAAAAGACTAGAATCGAACTTTCTAAGCCTTTAGGGAATCAAGAGAACCTTTTAAAGACATGTTGGATCAATGCTTTCTTTGGCCCAGTTAGGACTTACCTGGTGTTGGGGGTGGTGGAGGGGGCATCTTTGAATGTCTGAATACTCTGCAGCTTGCTGCTCTTCACTGAATGTTATTCTACCAATGTAACTCTTGCTCCTGCAGGCCCAATCGCTTGCTGATTCTCCACGGCTTTCTAGATGAGAATGTGCACTTTTTCCACACCAACTTCCTGGTGTCGCAGATAATCCGTGCTGGAAAGCCTTACCAGCTTCAGGTTAGTGTCAGAAACTTGTTTTTATATTTTAAACAATACTCTGGACATTTTGAAGTGGGTTTCTCTGTAACGGTAAACATGGTTAGGGTGGGGCAGCTGTGGCTGAGTGGTTAGAGCAGTTGCCCTCCAGTTCAAGAGTTGGGGGTTCAGTTCCCCAGCAGTCACATGCTGAAGTGTCCCTCAAGACACTGAACCCCTCATTACCTCCGATGTGTGTCCCATCTGTGTCTGAATAAAGCACAGATTAATTTTTGTTTGGATCTGGTAGAGTGCTGTGTGAATGGGTAAGTGAGGCACAGATTGTGTCTTGTGTAAGTGTCTTGATAAGATAGAAAGGACCTACAAGTACAGTCCATTTACCGTTTAGTTTAGGCTCACACTGTAGGTCGCTTCCTGAGCAGCCTCAGTTTGGGGGGCGTTTACGTCCAACAAGAAATGATGAACATGATCCGTAACTAGAGAAATTGCATTTCCTGCAAAAATACAGTGTGAATGCTTAATGCAGAAGAACTTGCTGAAAAACTGCTGAAATTAGTTTAAAAAAACATGCTGAAATGTTGCTGTAATGGAAGAACAAGCCTAAATCAGCAGAAGAAAGCAGAAAGAACACATTTGCTGAATTAGGTTTAAATAAGCAGAAATGAGCGAAGAAATTAGGAAATTAGCTTAAAAAACTGAAATTAGCTAAAAGTAAAAAGTAGCTGAAAAGGCAAAAAGAAGCTTAAACCACTAGAAGGAAGTGGAATGAGCTAAAAATGTAGAATTAGCTGAAAACGCTCAAATTAACTGAAAAAGAGCTAAATAGTAGCTGAAAGCAAATAAAACTGAAATTAGGATAAAAAGTTAATTAGGCTGAAAGTAGCAGAAATTACCATGAAAAACTTGAATTTATCTGAAAACAGCTAAAATTAGATTTAAAAAAAATGCTAAAAACCTAGCTGAAAAGGTAGAACAATTTTAGATTAGCAGAAGAAAGCAGAAATAACACGTTTGCTCAATTAGACTGAAAGAAGCAAAAATTAGCACAAAAAATTAGAAATTATCTGAAAAAAGCTAAAATAAACAGCTGAAAAGTAGCTAAAAATGAAGCTTAAATGACCAGAAGGAATTGGAGAGAGAGCACATTTTTGCTCAGACTGAAAAAGTTTAAATGAGTGCAAAAAATGTGGAATTAGCTGAAAAAGCTAAAATTAGCATAAAACAGCTAAATAGTACTGGTAGTTGAAATTTCAGACATAGCTGAAGCTTACATAAATAAGCTGAAAGGAAAATAACAAGCTGAAAATTAGCAGAAAGAAAGAAGAAGCACAAAAATGTTGTAGTTAGCAGAAAGAATCAGAAAGGATTACAAAACAGCTGAAAACAGATGAAAGTAGCTGATAAAAGATTAAATTTGCAGAAGGAAGCAGAAAGAAGCTGAATCAGAACAAAATGTGAAAGGAGCAGTAAAAGGTTGTCAACACCTCTAAAGATTTGAAGGATGGAAAATGAGCTCACTTCATTTTCTATGAGAAAAAAAAAAGGGCAGAAAAGGCTAAATGTTTCAAAAAACTAAAGTTGCATCAACACCAGAAGTTATAGCAGGATTGTGCTGAAAGAGCCGAACGTTTTGATTTATGATTTGATGAAATAGATTGAAAACTGTGGGACGAGAACGATGCTGAAAAACGTACATAAGTAAAATGGATCACAATAGAGTGAATGAACATTCAGACTAATTGTCAGACAGTAATTAATTTTTTTAATAAAAAATTTAAATTAGCTAATTAATTAATTTTCAGATGGTAAAATCCTGGGGGTGTTTAGCTCTTGTTCCAGTTTGGGTCAGCTCTCTGATGTTGCTGTGTTTGTTTCAGGTCTACCCCAACGAGCGACACAGCATCCGCTGCCCAGAGTCTGGAGAACACTATGAGATAATGCTGCTGCACTTTCTACAACAATACCTCTAAAACGAGACTTTAGAGGGGGAGCCAAGTCCTCTGTTCCCCTCCAGCAGTTATCCCTCGCAAGCTTCTCGTCTTAAACCATACCCAGCGTTTCATTGTTATCAAAGATCCATTAGACCTTGAGCTGATCCATCTCACACTTACACCTCCTCGCTCCCTCCGTCTTCATCGATTTCTTGCTTTGACCCCCCTCTGTGTGAAAGCAGAGAAAAGACAAGGACTCTCAGAGAAATATCTGTAGTTTGTGTCTCACTGAGATGTGGCTCCCTCACATCTCGACACTCTAAAGGTTTCTGCCAGACGCTGATGTCGTCGTGCGCCCCCACCTCTACCTGGAATGAAATGGGTCTGCAGACACGAGCTCTCACATTACATGCAGACGTGTTCAATACACTTCATCACCCACAGAACACACAACCACAGAGTTTCAGTTTCCACACGCGATGAGAGTCCGTTTCAGGCAGTTTAAGTAAAAATGGAGGCAGGAAGAAGATCAAGGCTCTTCCTGCGCCTGCGTGTTTTAAGTGTGTTGTTTGGAATGAAATATTTTTATTGAGTTTTAATTTTTACGACGGCTGACGGAAGCTACTCATCAACACTTCTGTGTGTTTTCCTCACTTCACATTGCTCAAGATGTCCGCTTGCCTTCTAATATATAATTTATATTTGCCAAAGTACCTCTTGACTCTTGATCATCTGGTATTTCCTTTTTTTACTGCAATAAAAACAACAGAAGGGTGAGCACTGGAGTCCTCCAACAGCTTTGTACCACTGAAATACAATTTGTACATGACAATGAATAAATGTATCAATCAGTATTTGTCTTTCTGTAGTCTTTCACCACAACCTATATCGCCCGCTGCTCTTCTTGCCAGAGTTTTAGACAAGAATATGTAAAGAAAAGGGGATGAGATCTACTTGTTCTCAAACAAACAAACTCGGTCTTTGATGCTTTGAACCACTTTGGCCATGGCTGCCTCAGATGAGTTGACAGGGGAGAGGGCGGACTCCAGAAACCATATCAGATCAGAAATATCAGAAACCATAACAGATGTGGGGAGACAGAGGTGACTGAGGCCACCGGCCTCGAGAGGAGCTGCCCTTTTTTCAGATAAGGAAAAAGAAACACGAGGGGGAGTGGAGGTGTAAAAAAATAAATCACACTGTGTCCTAGACGAGACAGTGTGAAAGTTGCAGAAAAATGACCTCAGCACATTGTCAAGTTAGGAGGATGAAAAGAGGTATTGAGGTCAGACTGCACAAGTCTGGTGAAGATGGACATTAACATCAAGCAGTCTTACTGAATGCATGAGCAATAAAAGTAGTTTTATGGGTGTGTTAATTAGAATAAATATTTTATGTCTGTATGTAAATGTGCTGAAACAATCTGTTATACTGTATTTGTGTAAGCAAAAGTTCATTTCTAATTTATTTTGTGATCAAAGAAGTATTAAGTGATTGTAACAGATCTGGATTTCACTTTTAATTGTTAAAACAAGTGATTTTAGAAGAAAGGTTTTTATACATCTCTAACTTTTTTCTTCACGTTTAGGATTAGAGCAAAGTTCAAAGTTGACAAACTGTCACTTGAAGTCACAGGAAACAGCTGTGTGGCTAAGGCGATGTCCGGATATGAGGATGTTAAGCAAAGCACCTGTCATGAGCTTACAACACATAGAATTACGCAGTAGACAGCTGAGCAAGTTGAAAAAAGAGACAAACTTTTGACCTGTTGAAAAGTCTTCAAAATGGTTGACTGATCTTCAAAATGGATAAAAAAAAGGTTGAATCATGTCATCTGGACTTCGTTTTTTTGTTGAAGTCCAGATGACATGATTCAACCTTTTTTGTTGTTATATACCTGGATGACTGAGAAAACCAACTTTGTGAATCCACAGAGTAAGATTTCTTACACCATTCATCAATTTTCATTTAAATCTGGACCTGCCTTTTGTTTCTAAATGTCCCATTCATCATGATGTGTAATTAACTGATGATTAAATTTGATGGTTAAATCTGTTCATTTATTTTAAGTTTAAATAAATAATATTACCAGGTGTGTTTGGATCGTAGAGTAAGGATTCAGTGGATTCCTGCAAAGGCAAACCTATTTTAATTGACTTTGTTACCTCAGCTCTAACTCTGGTCTGGTAGAGGAGCTGCCAGTACAAGTAATGCTACTCTGACACTTTCAGGGCAACAAATAGATGGCTAACTTGCCTAAGGCCAACGTCTTTGGCATCAGCGGGAAGAGAAACATTTGCAGCTACAGTTAATTAACTCCAAATACACTAAACATGCCATCTTTAAGGCCTCCTCACCCCTCTCCTTCACTGGGTCTGCATACGCACGGCATAGCTCATGTGAAACTGATAGCTCCGCTCCGGCTAATGAGTATAAGCTGCACACAAACAAATAAAGCGGGGACCTTCTTTATAGATGCTTTATCCCCCCTGAGCCCCTCCTTCATCATTTGGAATGTCATCTTCATTTGAAATGCCACATCTGTTCATCTACCTCGCTATAATTGCTAACGGTGACATTTATCCAGATTCCTACTGTTTTTACAAGACCTTTACATTTTGTTTAATTGCACTGGATTTTAGAAAGTTATTTCTCCTTTACTAGATCACTGTCTGTGGGGCTGCGGTAGCTTGGTGGTCTGCGCCTTGTTCTTGTAATCCTGAGGTTGCGGGTTCGAGGCCGTAGTGTGTCAGAAAGGGCATCTGGTTAAAACAATTGACAAATGTAAGTTTGCTCGCTGTGGCAACCCCTGAAGATGGGAGCAGCCAAAAGAACTTCCTTTCATACTTATGTACAATCTCCCTGTCTGTATATATAGTCAGATGTGCATTTTAAGCAAAGACACTCTTTAAAGATATTTTTCCTACAAAATACTGTAGTTGATGTACATAATATATACTGTACAGTATATATCTTTTGCAACTCATCTACCTATCCATCATGTTACACCCATTTTACTGAAGTCTAATCATCATTTCGTCCACTGCCGAATGCAATTGCCCAACCCCCACCCATCTCACCACCCCCTTTTTTCATTCTCTCTTTTCCCTTTTTGTTTAATTGAATGTTGGATGCTTTCAGAACAGTTCTAAAATATATAATGAGGTCATTTGCATTAGACTGCAGATTGGCTGACCTTTGCCTTTGCCGATAATTACTGTAAAACCCTCCTCTGTCTGTCATCACGGAGGATGTGGCAGGGACCTCTCTTTGCTAACAAAAGGTTAGCTGGAGGCTTGTGTCTGGACTTGCGAAAATGCCCAAGGAAAATGTCATTAGAGAATGAGGAAAAGACACTCGCTATTAACAATTGGGAATTCAATCAGAATGGCTTTCAGGATGGTTGGCCTGTGCCTCTGTTATTTGTGTTATTTGTCCATTTCTGCATGCAAGGTTTGTTTTATATAACCTGTCTAAATAAAAAATAGTAAATTATTTCCTTGAGCCAGAAAAGAAAATTTGAGATGGACACTCTGGGGGGCAACGTCTTCTAACTCTGCAGAGCAATCTACGTATCATTACCAAACACCAAAACAAACTGACAGCACAAACGGAGGTTGTAAATGTTCATGCACCCATCCAGCAACATATATTTCATGTCCTTCATTAATTATGCCACACATTAATTACTGTGGGACTTTGTGAAAGAGATGTAACTTTACATTTCTCACCTTGATTAATTTTTGCAACAGTGCATGATGTGAATTTGCATGTTGTTGTTGCTTGTCATTGTGCAGTGAAACGTGACTGTATTTATAATGTCTGAACTGCCCTTCCATCGATATCTGGCACAGGACAAACTAGACTTTTAACAAGGAGTCATTTGGCATAGACATGGTTTTACACCGTTCAGAGTAAATTCTTTCACACCGCGGTCCCGTTCAGGACCCGCGTGAGCCCGTTCAGCTCAGAGCATGAAGCAACACAGTGAAAAGCAGTTTTGAGGGGGCAGAGCAGAGCGCTAACATCAGAGCTCTGTTTTGTGCTCTTGGTTCTAGTCCCAGCGGCGCGTCACGTTTCACCTGCCGGACGGCTCCCAGGAGAGCTGCAGTGACAGCGGTCTGGGGGACCACGAGCCTGTAAGCAGTGGCTCTCTCCTTACACAACCTCTCCCTCTGGTGCAGGCGCAGGATGACTTCTACGAGCAGGCCTCCCCCGACAAGAGGACCGAAGCCGACGGCAACTCAGACCCCAACTCTGGTGAGTCTCAACATTGTTCTTTATCCAACAGGCCGACGTCAACACAAGGATGGTTGCTAAAATGTTTAATTTATTTTATTAAGTATAAGAGTTTTTATATATACAATAACTACAGAAACGTATTTTCTGCTAAAGTGCAGACTAAATGTTGAGTGTTGAATTTTTGCTAAAATTTGCTAAGGAAGCTAAACCTGAGCAGCTAAAGGAAGAAGAAGCAAAAATTCTAGCTAAAAGTAGCAAACACATGGTAAAACATAAACAAGTCAAATGCTAGCTGATAGCCAAAGGTGGCAAAATGTTAGCTAAAACGTAAAGGTAGCAAAACTCTAGCAAAAAGTAAGCTTTAGGCTAAAAGTAGAAAGGATGGCTAAAAACAAACAAACAAAAAAAATTGTGTAAAATGATGAAACAAATTAGAGAAAGTATTTGAAGGATTTTAAGAGCTCCCAATATATCTCTATATGAAAAAAAAAAAATGAATAAATAAATAAATAAAACCAAGGTAAAAATTGAATTAATTTCATCTTTTATTTTTACAGGTTAGTGTCATTGAGCCTTGAGGACTCATTTACAAAAGAGACCTGATTTAGACAAAGAAGACAGATGAGGTACAGACAACAATAGCTAGTCATATAAAAGCATATACAATGAAAAATAAAGAGAACAAATTATATAAAAAATAACAAAAACATCTCCTGAATGAGCTAAATGTTTTGATATATTGTTGCAGAAAAACACTCTCACTTACTTTGTTGACCCAAAAGAACCAGACTCAACAGCAGGAAAATATTTTTAACCACATTTTACTTGCATGGTCAGCTTTTGAGGACCGGTTACATAAATGCATAAAATGTCGACGAAGACCAGTCACAAGAATCTGCCCTGAGCTGCGTTAACGGCTCACTTTTATACCCTTATTGGTCCAGCCCAGTTCACAGAGTTCAAGAGGTGTCCTTGGAGCCACCTACAGCCTCACCAGTGCTCTCTGTTAACTCAAACATATGATTCATGGGCAGAGATAAGACAGAGTTTTGGGAGATGGTTTTGATTGTCTTGGACTTCTTGTTCTCAACCATAGTAATAAAAACATACATAACCTTTGACCAAAAATTCTAACATACAGTATATGAATGGCTAAAAAAAAACACAAAGTATGAAGTACATAGTAAGATTACAATATACAGGTAGTTCCCGACCTACGAACGGGTTCCGGACCCAAGAACCGTTCGTAGGTTGATTCTGCCGTGGGTCGGATCTGCCCGGATCCGCGGCCGGATCCACGGATTTTCGGCCGTAAACAAAACCGGAAGTCAAACGGCGATCGAACAAGTCTTTTTAATCACG
>JARVGV010000645.1:9358934-9369350 GCA_031762435.1 Hypsolebias longignatus | reverse complement strand
AATAATGAACAGCATAGTTTTCTTTGAATTAGATATTTATCAGTATCTTTAATAGCATATTTTTTCTAGTATATTAATATTTCAAAAAATAAAGCTAAAGCAAAGCTTCCTTGCAATCATCAATGTATACAACACTACGGATTAGTCCACACAGAATTATTGTGGCTCTAATGATAAGATGATGTCTATGGACTCCTACAACCCCTGATCAATGTTTTATTTTTTTTTTTTTTTTTTTTTTTTTTTTTTTACTAAAACATCATGATAGAATATTCCATTTATAGTTGATGAGAAGTCAAACCCACGAGTTACTGTGAGAAAGGAGGAAAAAAAAGTTTTTATTTTGGAGGTTTATTTAAACGGACAATTGTCTAAATCAATCTGTGTGTGTCTAAATGACTTCCAAGCCTTAATCAAAGGAAAATTAGAACATTAAATGGATAAATAAGTTGTGTTATTTTTCTTACTAAATTATTTAATGTTTTTGATCCAAAGACTTATTCTTAGTTTTCAGATCTCATGCAGTTTCAAACAGCCCTGGGACATTCATGACATGCTTCTGCACAACTGTTACCCAGAATAACTTCTTATGCCACAGATAATTATGTCACCTTTACAAAACTTTAGGACACATTAGGAAAATGCAAAATACACTAAATGCCCTTGGTGGTAAAAATCTTTTTTTATTTTTTTATTTATTTATTTTTTAATTTAGAATTTTTATGACTTTTAAAAAGGGAAAAAAGTTGCAACATGTATCTTTGGAAGCCCGTAAATTTGTAAATCTGATGGTGTAAGGCACTTTTCATTCAACCTTTATTTAGGCAGGTTAATCTCATTGAGCCGCGAGGACTCATTTACAAGAGAGACCTGGACTTATTTTCTTATACATAATGTTGTATTACTTGTAAAAAGAAAATTAAGTTGGAAATTTTAGGCACCTTGTATTTCCAATTCAGAGGGCTGCCGTTGGATTATAAAAATATATCGATCCAGTTTGATGTTTCTATTTTCACACTTCTTAAAAAATAAAAAAAAGGACTGAGCAAAATGACCCTCAAGGCCTTTGACTCCATGTCAGCAAGAGGGTTAAGGACCTTTGGTTTGTACGCAACTTAGAGGACAATCTGGTGCATAACAAGAAATGTCTTGTGTGCATGAGAGAAGTATCTAGTGCACACCAGATCATACTGCATGACCAGAGGAATGTTCTCCATGAGTGCCAGATAGTTTCTTATGTGAACAAGAATGCATTTATTAATTTATTTATTTTCACTACTGTCCCCTTAGGTGTTCTATACAAACCAGTTTCATTCAAACACAATTTTGGGAAGTAAATAAACACAAAAGGAGTCATCATGCTCAGTGCATTGACTTGAGATACGTAGCAGTCAATTCATCCCGTGGTAGAGATGTTTTATAACTTAGTTTTTGCATTGTTTTGTTTTTTTAGAGCCATTGCTGCAAACATTTTGAGACTCCCTCACAAATTCTTTTTGCCAACTAGGTATCTTCAGTTAAAGTACATGTAGAACCTTTAGTTGAGGCAGCACTGACTGTCAGTTCTTTCTCTGCCGGATGGAAACGAACACTGCTTGCGTATGGTGTGGCTCTTGTGAACCTCTTTTTTTTTTCCCCTTCAACTTCATAGAAACTAAATATCTTCCAAACATGGACGTTCAATACAGAAGGCACAACTATTGTGTCTCATGTGTGCATGACATAAACTCCACGAGTTGTGTTTCTAAACTCGCCCTTGACACAAAATAATATGTTTTCATCAATTAAGAATTGTTCATTTGCATTGCAATGGATAAACAATATATCACTCCCATTCCTAGTTTGTGGAAAGTACCAGTAATTATATTGTTACAAATTGATCTGAGGACCGTACTGAGTGAAGTTTAAACCAATATTCTGGATCAGTGATCATTAAAATGATTTGAATGTTAGACTTTGTCAAGCTTTGAGTTCCAACTCATCACTTTACTCCCTTTTCTTCTTGTCTATTTTCCTTAATTCTTGTTCTTGTTCTCAAACGTCTTTCACTCTCAAACTCGAGCTTTGTCTTCATTTTCTATTTTGACTCCCTCCTGTCCTTCATCTCCTCTCATAAGAAGCTGCTGCATGGCCTCAAAGGGAGCTCTATAAAGGATCCATCAGCCAGCCTGCTAGTCTCAGGAGAATGCATCCAGCGTGATGTTCTGTTCTGCTTTGCTCACTATTATATCTATCCAACCCCCGATAGCCTTTACTGTAGATCACAGGGCCTGTTTGCAGACTTTTTTCTGTATTTTACAAAGCTGTATAGAGTTGTTGTAATTCTATGGCTTGTTGGACAACAACTACCATACAGCTCCTATGTGTTTCCCCAAGCTAGTTATGTTTTGTGTGCTGTGAGTGTGAGGCAGATCTTTACACCAGCTGTAGTTTTAATGTTGTACATCATTATTTGCCATGGTGTACACAAACTGATGCGTTGTAGATTTCTGTATGTTTTGCTGAGGGGGATCAAAGGGTCACGAAGAATACCTACAGCAGATTTAAGGCTTACCAGATTAATCTGCCAGAGATATCTGGGCGGGTTTCGAGCAGCAGCTGGAGACACTGGTATAGAACTTTAAGCCTTCATGCTAGACCAAAACAAAGTCTCATTTATCCCCAAATAACAGCATCTGGGTATGCTTAACAGCATGGATAAATAAACAAGCCCAACGGACACTAAATCCCCCACACTCAATCACTCGCACACACCCTCCACCCATTCCCTCTTGCCATCCTGACTGCTGCTGTTGGTGTGGCACATCAGCACTGATAGTGTGCATCCAATTAATTAGCCCGACGTTATCTCATTAGTAATAGCTGGAAGACTAAAATGAGAATCCTCCCTTATAATTGCAAACAACCTCTGGTCAGCAGCGAGCATGAATCTCTCCTCCTCTGTAACCTCTGTGATCTGTTGATGCGGAGTAGGAGGACAGAGAAAGAGGCTCGTGAATCCTGCTTGGTTAAAGTGTCCATCATTAAACAGCTTTTCCTCCTGCTTCACTTTTTCCCACAGCTTCGGCAGAACTAAAACAGACTGGCCTCCAGCATGTCCTAATGGCGCTGCATCAGGAGGGCAATTGGATGCATCTTTGTCTTCGAGGCATAGGTCTTTCTGGACATCTGCATTATTTGTTCAGTGCTGTAAGCTAAAGTTGCCACCGTCTGACACACTTCTGAATCTCCTGCATTCCTCAACACCTGTGCCCTAATGTTATTTAAAGCACCCAGGGGCTCTGTAGCAAACGCCAGATACAGACTATTTGCGAAAACAGCACTCAAACAAGCAGTTAATAATGAAGAAGCCATTGTGTGCAAGTTTTGTGGCAGGGATACATTTTTATTTTTAAAGGTGGTGATTGATCAGAAATAACTTGTTGCCTGTCTCTCTGTGTGTGTATGTGTGTGTTTGTCCATAACATTAGCACAATGTCTAATAATTTACTTGAGAAAGTTGAATAAATCTCTTTAAAAAAAATGACAATAACTCCCTCTGCTACAGTTCAATTCAATTCAGTTTATTTATATAGTATCAAGTCACAACATAAGTCATCTCAAGGCACTGAATAGAAACATTATCAGGATGTACCGAAAGTATTTTCAGTTCTACTTGTGACAGAGGTGACAGAGGACACCAATGGCATGTATGTCCGTTAGCATCCATCAGGGAGCTGCAGCACCCTCCACATCTTCCACCCCAATGTTTTCAAAACCTATTTAACATATTTTATATATTTTTTTTTTTTTTTTTTTTTTTTTTAACTCAACTGCTTGTGTCTGGGACACTATACAAGTTCTGCTGGTCATGTATAGATTGTGTACCCCTTGTAGTTTGTATTTTTTCTCATACAGAAGGCACAAAGAGAATAATGAAAGAAAATGGCTGATTCAAATTATCTTCTGCTGCCCACTGGGGCCACTGATTACACCAGTCTACAAGTAAATGGTCATGTTTATTACACAGGGGAAATAGTGCAGCAGAAGTGTCCTTGATAATCACTCACTTGCTTTTGTAAGAGCAAGGTATAATACAGACATAAAAGTCTTGGTAATTTGATAATTAAAACGCAAACCGTGATTGTGCGTACACGCTAATGTAGAAACCACCTTGTTGTTTTTAGAGTATTTTTAGATGAAAACTTTGGAGAAATGCCATCAGTGACATCATAAAAGGCATGCTTTCAATTTAGCCATTTATCTAGCAATACAAAAAGCAAAATGTCAGATAAATGGCAGGTCTGTAACTTGTTCCTGTGCTCTGTACTGCACACGACTGCAGCCTTTCCTTTCTCTATTATCTCCCTTTCTTAACAGCTCCCCCGATATGTCTTCTTGGTCATCTTCTTCTGAGGAATTTATCTGGCTGTCTCCTGGGCATCAGGCATTATTGCTCTTTGTAGTGCTTTATGCAGCTATGATTAGTATTAGACTCCATGTGCCAGTTTTGAGAGTTCATTATCACAATTGACTTTATGTTCACGGAGAAGAATGACCGACTTTCTCTTTAGGTTTTGCCTGTTTTATGTCAGAATTGCTTGTATGGCCAAAGTGCTGTAGTCAAGAAAAACACTATTTTTTAACTGTTTATGTTTATAAGTCATCCAGTTGTTTCTAAAAAGTCAAAGGCCCAGAATTCCTTAAAAAGAGGACATATTGCCCACTGCCTTTCATGCCATAGGCTCACATTACTGTGAGAAATGCTAGTCATTACAGGAAAATATTGAAAATATTCTTATGGATATTCTATCGAGGAAGATCCAGCAAGCTCTCACACAATTGTTTAGCATTTGAATAATGCAATGCAAATGGCTCACAGATGTTGCATTAATGTTTAGCTCAATATCTCTAAATAGGTAATATTGTCATTTTTGTGTTGGATGGTGTCAATAGGCTATGGCCACCATCTTGAATTAGACTGATTCCAAAAGTTGTTGTTGCTCCAGTGGTTAATGCTAAGATATCAAACATATACATTGGGTCATGGTCCTGGAGTTTTACGTTTATAATTTGTGTTTTGTTCTTGAAATCCAGTTAATTTGGATATAATTGATGTTTCTGTTTCTCAGTTTCCATCCCTGCTCTCCTTGCTAATACCTTTTGTACTATGCTCTGATGCATGCTCAATAATCCATGTAGAAAAATCTAAAAAGGTAAGTCTGGTCCTCTGGACCAGACTTACCTTTTTAGATTTTTGTACTAAGGTTTTGTTTTTTTGGTAGTGTTTTGCTGCCTGTCGACCTTTTGTTTTACAGGTAATACTGTCAAGTACTTCTTAATTACACATCTCAATAGTCTACCTTTTGGGCCACACAGACTTGGGCATTGTTTGGGTTAAAGATGTAAAAAAATTCCACAAAGAACTTCATAGTCTTTTACCTCCTCATAAAACTTTTTTGTTTTCAAATACTGCAGAGAAAATTAAAATGCCAACGCTGAGGAACCAAATGTAAACAATGTTATTCATATTTTTGTGTTGAACTTATGATCTGTTCAAGGTATACCCCATTTTATATTATTGACCCGCTCTGTTTGTATCCAGTCCATGGCCATTCTGTCTGACTAAACGAACTGTGGGAGGTATTACAAGTCAGATCTATCATATGTTTTACAATTTCAATAAATATTGGTTTTGTTTCTTTTTGTTCTGTTTCAGATGGCCTCCTGGGACCACGTGGCCTGGTGGAAGCTACAGAGATGTGCACGCAGGAGTGCCTCGTCCTGGGACATTCAGACAACTGCTGGATGCCTCCAACATTAGGAACGTACCAGCAGCCCAAGTCACCTGTGTCCAGCTTTGGGTCTCAGAGGGAGTGGGGTCCAAAGGACAAACTCCTCAATGGACATACTCTGTCTAGAACCTGGAAAAATGAGAGCGGACGTTTGGAGCATTTTAGTGACAGGAAGCAGTTTGGGAGCGGAGAGGGACACTTCAGCAGCAGTGGAATTGCAGATATTCCTTTGGTGAGTCTGAAGTCCTGCCAGTCAGGCTCCTGCCCAGACAGCCCGAAGGACCAGCAGCTATAAGATGGACCTGTGTGCAGATAGGAACTCATATCTGGACAGAGTACACAGGTGGTGCATTTCACCTGAGCTCCTGATTCATTGTTTTATTTCTCATTTCATCTCTTTCCTCTGAATTTGATGCCTCTGCAGTGTAAAAGCCACATGTACTTTGTAGGCCAGGAAAAAAAAAAGTACTGATGCTTTGTTCTCCACAACAAAATGTCTCTGTTGCTCTACAGGAAATCAAGTCAAGTCATCTTTATTTATAGAGCACAGTTAAAACAGACAAACTGCTATCAAGGTGCTTGGATTTATTCAATGTTAAATAACATTTCCTGTGCACTTCATGTGTGAATTGGACAAGTGGAAGAAGGACCTGCATCAAAAAAAAAAAAAAAAAAAAAAAAAAAGACTGACCAATATATTCAAATATATGTGGTGTGATTGTTGTCCAGGACTATATTAATCAACACAATCAAAGAACATTTAATTACATTTCAGAGAGTGGTGTTCTGAAAACACTGTTTGTAGACACTTGTTAATTCTGTCATCGTCTCCGTGTTTGTAAATAAGACTTATTAACCATAATCATGTATCTGTAATTTCCACAGTGAGTAGAACAGTCTGTGGCTGTTGTCATCATGATGGCTTGTTGTTGGGATTTCAACTGGAAAATGATCTATAATGTGGCATATTGTACACCAAGAAAGCATTTACAGAATTATAAAAAAGCTAAGGTTAATATTTTATTAATCGTTGCCCTTCTTTCAATATAATTTACTTCAAGTACTCCAAAATCACTTTTTTTTGTTAAAAAAATTTAAAGAAACAACTCTATAAAAAGCTGTAACAAGGATGTCAGTGCTCAAAAGGTGCATTATCAAAATGAAAAGCTCCGAAGACTCTTCTCTGTAAACTGATTTTGAAAGTGTTTAGTACAATTGAATAGCAATATATTTGTAAATGGCTTAATGTTTTATCTAAGGTTATTACTGTATAGATTTTATTGAAATTGTGATTTAACTGAGTGCAATTTCTCAGTAGTACTTGCAATTTCTTGGTTTATGTATATACATATACATTTATACTGTATATGTAATTTTTCCACAGACTATTATTTTCCATACGTAGGAAACCACAAGTTAAGATAACACTTTAATCACGGTGCCTTCATGATCTTTCTTCAAAATCACTGAATTGTGCTTATTTGACAAGAACATGTCGGTTATAAATATTATCAGATGCCTTATGCACTGAATGTCTGCCAGGTTTTGAGACATTGTGGCAGAGGCAATAGTGCAAACTCAAGTTGTCAATTCTGAGGACAAAACCCCCCACAAAAGGCATGTATAGACTATCAGTCAGCCATGAAAGATCATCTGTCATTACACTGTCCAAGTAGATTGGTTTTAAAGCATGGAAGGCAAACACACAGTGGATTAGCATGCTAAAAGTTCTAGCTTATACACTGAACTTGATCATTTCTGTCCTATTTTATTTGTTTTTCTTCTTTTCAAAATGAACTGGTGGAGGAATTAGTAGTTAAGTTGCTCATAAGGACTTAGTTGGGTTTGTAAAGCACTTTCATGTTTTTGTCACAATATAAAAATGTTTAGTGGGATGGAGTGAAATGCTTACCGCAGTATGTTTGTTAGTTGTGAGGGTGTTTGACATCACATACCGAAACAGTTAATCCTTGTTACTACTCTACAGGTATAACGCTACTGCAATAAATGTTTTAAATATGTGTATGTCTAATTTGCGTATGAGGTGGCTACACCAAGAGATCTGTGTCTTTCATTTGTGCAAATATATGCCTACACCTTAGGAAATCTGGAGTCCTAAAATAGCCTCACATTTTGTTTTGAAAGCGTTGCATTTATGAAGTACGGTTTTAGTCTAATTAGAGTTAATTTCCCTCTCATAAACCAGACGGAGCATTCACATTAGTTCTTTTTTCTCTGTGTAACACACGTTTAGAAAAAAAAAAATGGCACAGTTAAGTGAACCAAATGCAAACAGATGTGTCAAAACATCCTCGGTGAGCGTGAGTCCCCATGATGAATTGTTCCTCTGGTCTACTTAGCAACTTGTGTCCTTCCAGAAAACAATGCTTTTTAAATCATTACGCTGAGGGTCACTGTGGTTAATACAAACCTTTCACTGCAATGACAAACCCTCAGGGACACTATTCTAGGAAGGTGATTTTTTTTATTTATTTATTTATTTTTTTTTGAAAGAGGGTTGCTATGAGAACATAAACACCATACACGTTTCACCCAGATACATTTGGTTTGGACAAATTATATTTAGTATGGCCAAAAACCTGAAAGAGCTTTTTATGGTAAGTGGACTGTACGTATATAGTGCATTTCTGTTGTATCAAGATACTCAAAGACCTTTACACTACAAACTGTGTCCTTGTTCACCCATTCATACAGCACTCTACTATTCCCATACAAAGATGAATCAGTGCTATATCACATTCATACACCGATGGGACTCACATCGGAGGCAATGAGGGGTTCAGTGTCTTGCCCAGGGACTCTTCGGCATGTGACTGCTGGTGGAATCAAACCCCCAACTCTTGCATTGAAGGACAATAGCTCTAACCACTCAGCCACAGCTGCCCCCTTTAACTAAATACAGGTTTTCATCCACTCTTGAAACTGTTCACTCAGACTTTTAATTAAATCCACCCAATGGTATAATTTTTTTGTAGTGGGTATACTGTGCTTAGAAAACAAAGCACACTGGTTAGTACAATGTAACGGTCAATTTATTTTGATTTTCAGACATATTGAACATTTCCAAATTTCTCTGATGCTTATATATTTTAATACATGAACAACAAACTTTGTACAACAGTTGTCTTTGTATTAAAATATGTTTTAGAACTTATAAAACAGTATCAAAGCAAAGCACTGCATACCAATAGATTGTTACGGAAACATTTAACTGCCGTTTAACTTATCAATGACACTTGCCCAATAATATGTCATGTATCACTGAGCACTTTTAAGTGGGTATACTGAAATTCTTAAGCTTTTCTAGTTGGTATACTCCATATATCCGAGTGTCACGTAGACTACACCACTGAGTCCACCTGTCCAGCTGCTTGTTAATAGCTAATCACCTGATCACATGCCAATAAAAGGACATTCGTGATGGATCTCAATTTTCTTGCATGGTTTGCAGAGGCTTGCTGTGTATTGTTGTGTGTCACAAGATTTGTGTGACAAATGTTCACGGAAAAATTGTGAAAAAGTCATTGTGGGTGTGTACAACCATCTTAAACTGGTACACATCTGCCTCTACTCATTCCAGAACTGTACTTGAAGCAAATAAAACAAATGTGGGGGAAGATACCATGGAGGATACAAGCAGGCCAAGGTTCGTGTAATGTGGGTGGAGGCAAACAATAAAATTGTGTGCATGGCCAACAATGCAGTTTTGCAAGCTGTTAATCAGAAATAGGCTCTTCTTCTTCTTTCAGCTTTTCCATCTTCAGGGGTCACCACAGCAAGTCATCCTCCACCATCTCACTCTGACCTCTGCATCCTCTGTCCTCACTCCATCTACCTCCATGTCCTCCCCTATCATTTACTGTATCTCCTATCTATTCATATGAACATGAAACAGTCATGTTGCTGCAGCCAATTCCAGGCACCATCTTAAAAAAACAGGACTTGCTTTTTTCTGAGAAACTTTGATATATTTTGCATGAGCAGCTGTGGCTCAGGAGGCAGTGCAGCCGTCCACCCAACAGAAGGTCAGTGGGTCTGAAACTAATAAGAGCTGAAACGAAACCCTACATTAAGGCTCATTTGTTCATAATTGTGTGATTGTGTAAGACAGACAAAACCACAGCCTACTTGGAAAGAATAAGAAGCATGAACTCTTTTTCTATGAAGCATGAAAAACAAGACCCAGAAAACCATTATGTAAATGTCCAACTGGACTGATTCCAGCAAAAATCTGTTTAGTGTGTATTTAAGCTTTATGATATTGTAATTAAAAATATTTAAGTTGATTTTGACCCATATTTTATGGGTAAGATGGACCAAATTGCTAAATTACAATATAATGCACAAGAGGGGTTTTAAACAGACAAACTGATAAACTCTTCTTTTTTTTTTTTGGTTCCGTACAGTTAGGAGTGGAGTAATCAAATTAGTTTGGTGGTAAGCCACTAACAATCAGCCAGCCAGCTGCCAAGTTATTCATTTCCCCAATTCTTGATTGTTTTTCTGATTCTTGTAATGATTCACAATGGGGACCCGGAAATTCAACCACAACACAGGAGTGAACGAAACAGTTTTATTATCAACTTGTCAGAAAAGGAGGACGTCAGCTGGCACTCTGCAG
>JARVGV010000645.1:9322558-9333236 GCA_031762435.1 Hypsolebias longignatus | reverse complement strand
TATATATATACTGAGATATTAAAGCAGATGGGACAATTATAAACATTTATGTCTTTTCACATTTGCCAGATGTTTTTGTTGTTGTATGTTGAAGAGTTGTAGCGTGTTGTGTAGCAGGATCTGTATCTTTTTTTATTTGTTGCGTTTCTGGTAGCTTTTTGTGTTTTTGAATTTATTGCTCTTGTTTGTATTGTTCACTTTATATAATTTTCTTGTCTTTAAGTCATTGTTGTGTGTTTTATCACCTTCAGTATTTTTACACGGGCTGCTCCTCACTCCTGATATGTGCACCTACACCTGTTCGCTGTAACCATTAAGCCATCTAGCATCAGTTTCCTCGTTCGTCCCAGTCCATAAAGTCTTTGTGTCTTCACTTCTCTGCAGTTCATCATTGTGCATTTTACCCTGTTTTTTTCTCCTCCCAGTCTGTTGTGTTTCTTGTGTTTGCTGCCAGGTCAACCCTTTTTCTTTGATACATCTTTACGTTTTGCGCAAGTTCCTCATGTTGCTCTGCATTCCTGGGTCTGACAACTACTGTCTGTGGCATTGCTGGTTTCTAGTTTACTGTAGAATCTGTTCTGCTAATAATCTCTAAATAATGCATACATCAAACTGTTTTCATCCATGCATGTCTTGTTCGAATACAACCATTCTCATCAGAATGTCCTACTTCTCCAACGTCTGACGCAGACCTTGTGCAACCAAGAATGCCCAGATAATTACTGCATGTTTGGAACCTTGAACCCCCAAACGTCTTGTACTAAAGTCATGCACCATAACTACTGCACCTGTATCCCATACTATAGAAAGAAACAACCAGGATTGTGAAATACATCAGGAAACACAGCATCTACAGATTGAGGAAATGGCCTGATAAACAAATTCTACTAGTGGCAAGAGAGGACCGGAGCACCAAACAGAATACAAGATGCAGGCTGTGCAAAGATACCAATGAGAAGATCCAACACAAAATAGCAGGATGTAAAATGACAGGAAATGTGTTCATGTAATGCAATAACCAAGTTTTTGTAATAGTGTAACTGAACTTCTTTGTTTAATTTAATTATAGCTCAGAGGTCCTGCAGTCAAGGTATGAGCCTCCACCAAGGATTGTAGAGAATGACGGATAATAGCAATCCTAAATGGTTGTGACATGAAGAATAAGGAGCTGAGAAGATGGGTAATGGCTAAAAAAAGAAAACACCTTCTGACTTGTTTAATTGTTGAAGCAAACGTGCAACAAAGTGATGTGATAACAGTCAAAACAACCAACATGTAAAAAGGTCAGCTTTGAGGATTAATCTGATGAGTTGATGGCATGTGGTCTGTGCAATGACCAGCTCATGGAATTAAACAGCAGATTCATGACCAAAAGAAAATCCATCATGACACACAGCAAGTTTGCATTTAGTTAAAAAAAATAAAAAAAGAGTTTGGGGAACTGCAAAGTTGTGGTCCATGCCCGTTTTGGTTTTGTGATGCTCTTTTCAGTTCTTAAAGCTCACATCTGCTTAAAGCTCACATGTGGCTGGCTTCAGCTGTGATACACAAACATCCAAAGGCAGCATAAATACAGACTGGTCTTTGTAGCTATTTCACAGAACAGTTTTGTGACAAAACCTCAAGTGGCCAATGTGGTGATTAGTGAAATAAAGATGATTGATTGATTGATTAAATACATACAGGCTATATAGCATTGAGCACATCTTCACTGATTCACAACATATTCTATCTGCTCTTTTCTACTTAATCCCACATGAAACTGGCCTTTATATATGAAATAAAAAAAAATGCAATAATATTATTTGAAAGGTTAATTACTCTGTATCACCTTAGCAACAGTTGCTTCTAAATAGAAGGAGAAATGTGCTTGAGGTTTTATAAAATAACATTTGATTTTGAGTATTTGAGCTTTAATTGTTTAAACAACATTCATCATTAAATGTGCATACTGACAGAAGGAAGTCATTGTATGGAGTTCTTCCTTTTCATAAATAAACTGGTTGTCAAAGATATAGTGTGCGCTTTGGGATATTTGTTGAACACACTCGAATGTGTGCATTTTTAACATTATAGCCTTAACCATTATGCTCCCAGACAAAGGTTTTTCTGGCATTCTTTTTTAATTCCTCTATTTTTGTATGAAAACAGCACTTGAGGCTATTTGAATTCACTGTTGGGGGAAAAAATAAAAATTTCTGACATTTGTTGTACCGTGTGTTCTTGGATGAGATACTCAATTTACCCTCTTTATTTACTTTTTTATTTATTTTATTTTATTATTTTTTTGCTTTTCTTTTCAACATAGTCCATGCTTCACTCTGGTATTTACTTTATTAATCAAGTGAAAATCAAGCTAAGGGAAACTATAGTTTCTGCTTTATCTCCTGGGGCAAAGAGGAAAGCAGATGACTTCAATCATTCATGTTTTTTAGGCTAATTCTCAAGAAAGCTGCAAACTGGAATCACTTGTTTTGTAGAGAAAATATAAATGAGAAGACAAACTGTTCACAAACAAAAAATGCATTTCTTGTTTGTTTTGTGGAGGGAGGGGTTGAGGGTGGTGAGGCTAATATATTTATTTAAATGTCATTTTATAAGCAATACATAACTGTATACTGGTGTCTGTTGTGTAAGAAGGAAAAAAAAAAACAGTCCACTATGTTTTAAAATTGATGTAAAACCCACTGCGCAAATTATCCTAAGGTGTGGTGTCTATAAGGGAATTTGTCGGTCCCTACTGCTGTTGTGTTGATTTTAACTTATTTAGCCAAATAATTACAGAGAGCGGATAACATATTCAAATTGGAGCCATGATCAGCCTCGTCTACATGGAATACATCAGACTGTGAGCCAGGAATGAACAAGACCTCAAAACCCTCAGCCACCTCATAGAGATGTACAAAGGTGTCATTAAATGTCAATCTGACATGACAAATGCAGTCAAATTTGATCAAAAATGGATAATATCATTGTACTTTATCCAGCAAAAAGATTATTGCATATTCACCATAATAAATAAATAAATAAAAGATTAAAAACATTTCACAGTTAGAAAAATATTTTTCATTAGTCCACTGATTCTCAAAAGCATAATACCAGTGCAAAAATACATGTTGGTCTCTTTTTGTAGTATGTGTATATTTGTGACAGTATTTTGTTAACAAACATCCTCAAGATACCATTTAAACTTGTTAGGTTTTCTCTAATAAAACAGCCTTTGGTAAGGTGGATGACAACAAAAATGGCTAAATCATGTCCCATCTGGACCTGTTTCTTTAAATGAAGAACTGTTTTGTCTCCCATCCAGAGGACTTCATTGGTCTGCGGCCTGCCAACCAGATCTGTCCCATAGGCAGCCTTCATTGCTGTTTCAAACCAACTTCCTGTTGGAATTTCAGAAACAGGCTTTCTACATTTTCTATACCAAACCTACAATTGTTTTACCAGATTGTAAACCAGTTATACCAGATCTGTCAATTATCTTAACAATGACCACAACTGGTACCGTTAACCAGTGCTGGTGGAATTTGGTTTAAAGGCAGATGATTGGATGTGGTCAAACCTAAAAGGAATAAAAAAAAAAACTCTGATTATCAACCTTTGAGTAGATGGTTAAGTAATTCATGCTAGCATTAAGAGGTTTTATGGTTTTAAATGTATTGTATTTTTATAACTATAATCTATTATACTGATTTGAATTGTTTTGTTGTTATTTTGTCTATGCCCAAGAAAAGTAGAGGGTCATTTAATTGCCTCTCTTTCTATCTAGCCATTAGCAAAATATCTTATGAACTACTGGATGGATTTTAATGAAACTCTCAGAAAGTAATCAATAAATGTCCATCTGCAACTTGTTTTATGTTGGAGTCAACCTTATTCAGGATGGCTGCCACAGTCAACACTGAGGAACATAAAAATGGTTACAACTCTAGTGAGCCAAAATTTGATGTGGTAGTAGCTAAAAGTTTTCCACAATTTAAACACTAACATATTTTTTTAGTATGCAAAGCAGCAGGTGATGTGCATTTCTTCAAGTAACACTACACTACATTATACAGTCAAATATTGTAGTGTGCCTGGGCAAGACACTGAAACCCTCATTGCCTCTGGTGTGTGCCCCATTGATGTCTGAGTGTGATCTATCAACCACTAATTAGACTATGGATGATTTAATCAGCTAAGCTTTATAGAGATGTAGTGGAGTGTTGATAGAACTCTGTCCAGTGCTAACTAGTGAGCCAAAATTTGACGTGGTAGTAGCTAAACGTTTTCCACAATTCAAACACTAACATATTTGTAGTATGCAAAGCAGCAGGTGATGTGCATTTCTTCAAGTAACACTACCTCATATCATACTGTTTTGTGCTGCCGTGGCTCAGTGGTTAAAGCAGTCAATGAATGAGTTGGAGATTCAATTCCACCATTATACAGTCAAATGTCCTAGTGTGCCTGGGCAAGACACTGAAACCATCATTGCCTCTGGTGTGTGCCCCATCGGTGTCTGAATGTGATAACCACTAACTAGACTATAGACGATTTAATCAGATATGCTTTATATTAATGGAGTGGAGTGTTGTATGAAAGTGTGTATTGATAAAGAGCTTTGAGTAACCGAGCAACCTGGATGACAAGAAAGACACTAAATAAATACAGTACATTAGAGTTTACAGAAGAAATCAACATTTAATTAAATTGCAAGAGTTGATCATATGTGGATTCAAAAAACAAAATGTATATAAGGGGAACATGTTTGTATTGCAGTTAGATGTTTTAAATTTATTTGACAGATTTCTTATTTATTCCCACTCTTGCCTCAGGTGAAGACGAGAGTTGTGCAGCAAGACTACAGATCTTGAAATATCCGTGAGCTGTGAGTTCTAACTGATGTAGAGAGATCAAATGTAATCTGTTTGATCTTTAGATCAGAACTTTGTTAGGCCAGACTTCAGTCACAGTTGAGTTCCAATAAAGTTGAAACTTAAAACTGATTAAAAAATATGTAATAACGAGAAAAAGAGGGAAGAATTTGTCTTTGTTGCAGATATTTAAAAGAAAATTGCACGCAGACAAGTGGGTGTTCAGTTCCTCAAATGATGAAAACAAACCAAAAAAATAAATAAATAACTATAGCCTTTATTGTAGGAATACATATTTCTTGATAATGTCATTGTTTTATATGAAGATCGTCTTAGGTTGAGTTAAAGCTATTTTGGTAAAACCTTGAAAATAGCTCTAACAAAGTTGAGCCAGGTCCTCTCTATGTATTCTTTGTTGAAATGTCCAGTCTTTTGGATAAAAGACGAAACGTTTCAATAAAGAATGCATCCAGAGGACCTGACTCAACCTAGATGTTTCTACCTGGAATACTGATGAAGCATCAGGACAACTTGAAAATAGCATTATGCACAACTTTGTGCAATGATGTAATATCTCACATACATTGTTAGTTCTTGATGCGCATGGTGTGGATGACTGTTAGCTTCTACCACACCACACTGTAGCTGAATCCCTGTAAAATAAACTGGGGTGTAAATGTTTATGTGAAGACTAAGGTCCATTAGCCTTTGTGGCTTTCTACTTAGTTTACTCTAAAAAATTTGTTGT
The DNA here is from genome assembly GCA_031762435.1 of Hypsolebias longignatus. Taxonomy (NCBI): domain Eukaryota; kingdom Metazoa; phylum Chordata; class Actinopteri; order Cyprinodontiformes; family Rivulidae; genus Hypsolebias; species Hypsolebias longignatus. Next base: position 9,327,629 of record JARVGV010000645.1, on the reverse strand, counting down.
AGACGTTCAGCCAATGATGAGTCTGAGAGTTTCATTGAAATTTGTCCAGTGGCTCACAAAATATTTAGCTAACAGACAAATAAGGTTGACTAAAAGAGTTAAGAGCAATGTGTGTTGCACCAAAAATATGTGCTGAGGATAATCCTCAGTTGCTACTACAAAGTTTTAGCTTAATACAATTTAAACTGACTGTTTTTGTTATTGTGTTTTTAAGATGAGTTGACTGAAGTGGCCATCTTGAATCAGAGAGTCTAAAAAGGTAATCAATTGCAGATGTCAACCTAATTATTTGTTTAAAGTTTCAATAAAAGATGCAGATCCAGATGCAGGAAGAGGGCCACCTGCATCACGAAGGACCCCACTCACCCATCATCCACTTGTTGCCCTGCTCCCCTCAGGAAGGAGGAGAAGCACTAGACTGAGTAACAGCCTCTACCCGGAAGCTGTTAAACTCATAAATCTCTAACCATGACAATCAATGTGAAAAAAAAATCACATCATGTTGCTGCTGATCTATTTTATGTTGCTGTGTTCATTCGTGCTCATCTGCTCACAGACTCATGATTGCGCTGCTGTTCGGCTATACAGTATTATGCTACTAGCGCTTAGTGTATTTTTATTTTAAATTAGTTCATAGATCTTATCACTGTTTTTCTTTTACATTTTAATCATTTTGTTGGATGTAACTGGGACCCTGAATTCACAATTTTGTTCTGACACATGTACCACGTGGTAGAATGATAAAGAACCTTGAAACTAAAATGTATCAACTGATTTTAAGCAATGTTTTGCTCGCAGGGTCATTTTCTCTCAGCAAAGGCACATTTTTAAACAGATCTTGTGTGATCAGTTAGTGCTCAGAGAATAGATATGCAAACAGTGTAAGCTACTACCCCACGCTCCATCCATTAGTTGTTGTCCTGTTTAACATGCCACTCTCATCAGTCTATGTTCTGTCTTCCTTTAAACATGCTGTGGTGCAGCCACTCATAAAGAAGACAAACCTCGACCCATCAGTGCTCTTGAATTAAATACCCATTTCTAAACTGCCTTTTCTGTCAACAATTTTACAGAAAGTTGTTTTTAGTCAACTTGAGATTTTTAACTGCCAACAGCATTGGTGAAAAATTCCTGTCTGGTTTTAAATCAGGCCACAACACAGAGATAGTCCTTTAAAGAGTTTTTAATGACCTTCTTTTAACCGTTAATTCAGGAAGCTTTGCTGTTTTAGTGCTTTTAGACCTTTCTGCTGCCTTTGATAGTGTGGACCACAGCATCTTGATCTCACAGCTTGATAAGGTGGTTGGTATCAAAAGGCACTCTTTTATCCTGGTTTATCAACTGACAGGAGTTTTTCTCTTCATTTAGGGGAATGTTTTTCATCTGTGGCTCCTCTAATTTGTGGGGTTCCTCAAGGGTCTATTTTAGATCTATTGCTTTTTAATCTTTACATGCTGCTTTTGGGGTTCATTTTTAGAAAACATAACATCCATTTTCACTTATTTCCTGATTATATTCAGTTGTATCTGCCCATTAAGTCAGACAGGGTCACTCCACTGGAGCAACTCTTAAACTGTCCAAATAACATTAAAGTCTGGTTAACTAAATTTCCTGAAATTAAATGAAAATAAAACTGAAGTCATCAGCATTGGTAAATGTAGTGCACTTGGCACTCTTGACCCCTTGGTGTCAAGTCGTCAGCTTTGGTAAACGTAATGTCCTTGGCACCTTTGGCCCCATGCCACTCCACTGTCATGAACCAGGGAGTTATTTTCGATAGTGCTTTTAAATTAGACAAACAGATAAATGCATTTGTGAAATTCAGGTTCTTCCAAATAAGTCTCATTGCCAAGGTGAAGTCTCATCTCCCTTTTAGAGACCTTGAAAAGGTGATTCATGCTTGTATTACCTCTCGTTTGGACCATTGTAATTCATTGTATGTTGGTTTAGATAAATCATGTCTGCGTCATTTACAATCTGTTCACAATGGACATCATCTAAAAAACTCCTGGCTGCTCTCCACTGGCTTCATGTTCACTTCAGGGTTGATTTTAATAATTTATTGTTCATTTTTAAAGTCTTAAAAGGTCTATCCCTGTCTTATATATGTGATCTTATTAACATCTACACTCCAGTAAGATCACTCAAGTCTACCAACCAGTTTCTCTCGGATGTTCCAGATCCAAACTGAAGTCCAGAGATGACAGACAGGGCTTTTGCTGTCACTGCTCCAAAACTTTGGAACAGTTTACCTGATCATTTAAAGACCACTGAGACTGTTGAGACTTAAACTTTGCTCAAGACTTGTCTTTTTTCCCCACTGACGTTTGATCTGTGCAGAGTCTGAGAACAATTTTGAGCTGATTTTTATTGTGGTTGTGTGATGCATTTTATAGTTAACTTTCTTATGTTTCTTGAGTGTCAAAAACTTGTTTACCTCTCTTTTTTAAATGACAATTGTAAAGCACTTTGGTCAGCTTTTCTTGTTTTTATGTGCTATAGAAATACACTGGCATCACCTTTTAGCACCTAAAAGAACCTTTTAGGTGACAACATAATGTGCTGTGGAAAATATGAAGGCAGATTACAAAAATAATGTTACAATTTGTTTGTTTTAAAGATTTGTGTGAATTTAAAAACCTTGCTGTGTGCATTCATTTGAGTGCAACTTTTTTTTTTATTATGGGGGTCCTCCTTTCTGACAACATGGATGTTTGTTGACGACACATGGTCTGCAATTGATCTGACTGGTCTTCACATGGTAATATTAATTAGTCTTGCAATGCCTCTTATTAACATGTGGATATTAAAATCTTCATAATCCGAGATCAGGCTAAAATGGGGCCGAAAATAGCAGCAGTAAGATCATTTATATGTAGAAAGCTGCACATTACAAAGACAAATGCAGGAGCAGACTAATTGAGACAATGTAATTTGTCAATTAGGGCAAATTTATTTTCCAAGGCAATGCTGCTGTCTTGCTCTGATTCAAATATAGTTCTTTATGATAAATTCAATCAAATGGTACTTTGCAGTTAAACACTAGATGTAATGTTCGCATGAAAATTTAACAAAGACAAGAAATTTGTCATATAAACATTCATCTCACTGACTAAATATGGTTACCCAGTTAGGCTGTGCTACAAGGGATGAATGGGACTTAGTGAGGCAGTCTGAGCTTTATGTAGGAAATGCTGTAGAACAAAAACGGCTTTTTGCATAATATTTACTTTGGGGGCTAATTGTGTACATGATTTGGTTCAGTTAAGCTCATTTATATGGTGCCAATTCATGAAAAAATGTCAACTCAGGGCAAATACAAAAGAAAAACAAACACATCCACATAATATATCAAGTTCAGATCCATACTCAAATCAAGTTAGAGTCAGTTCAATTCATATTTTCACAAAACACAACTGAATTCAGTCCTTAATGAAACTCCACTAAAATGATTCACCAAAGAAAGCAAGCAAATTGTTAAACACAATCCCCTATTCTAAGCAGTTGGTTTGCAACAGTGGACATGCATTACTCTCTTCAGGAAAAACTCTTCATCAGAACCAGGATTAGGAAGAGAAGCCACCTGTTTCAACTGATTAAGCTTTGCGAGGATTGGAATAGGACACAAACACAGAATGACTGGTCTTAGTTTGCAGTGCATATGGAGAGTATTAACACTGCTTCACTTTGTCCACATTTTGTCATTTTACAGCAGGGGTGTCCAGCCCTGGTCACACCCTCCTTGTTTTAGGGGTTCTCTGCTCAAACTCACCTGATTTAAATCAAAGTATGATCAACGTTAACATGAATCTGTAGAACTGAAGGAGGTAATTTAACCAATGAATAATTGTTTTGGAGCTGGAAAACAAATAAAACATGCATGATAGTGAGCCTTAAGGACCAGGACTAGACACCCCAGTGTTACAGTCCTATTTCATGCATAACCTTTACCTGCTTCTTCCTTTTTTCAGGTTGTGAGGGGTATCACAGGTATCCATACTCAGCAGTCACTATTTAGGTCTCCAGTCAATCACAGGAACATATAGAGACAAACGAGACAAACAACCAGTCACTCTCTCACTCACTCCTAGGGACAATTTAAAGTTCCCGATCAGTCTACCATGCATGTTTTGGTCTGTAGGAGGAAACTGGAGTACCCGGAGAAAACCCACACACGCACAGAGAGAACATTCAAGCTCCACCGAGAACAGACCCGGGCTGGGATTTGATCCAACGACCTTCTCGCTGAGTGGCAGAAGCTCTACCAACTGTGCCACCATGCCAGCCATTCCTATTCCAAAATGGATTATTTTAAACATTTCCCTCAAAATCTTACACACAGTACTGCCAATGTGCAAATTATCAGACTTTTTTCTAATTATTAAAATTCAATTCTGAATCTTACAGGGTGTCACAATAATTATAGATGGGACCCAGGAATGCAGATTGACATGGTGAGCTTGAATACAAACTTAGATTTATTAAACAAAAGGTTGAGATGGCAGCAAATCTACAAAAAAGCTTCAAGGAGACACAAAGGAGAACAAGACAAGGCACAAGCACTCACAATGTCAGCCTGCAAAAATACTCTGAGATTGAATTTAAGAAGGCTGTGGCTAAAGAGATAATTGGAAACAGCTGGTTTGATGGTAACTGAGAACAGGTGAAGGTGACAGAACAGAAGTGCATAAACTGACTACGGAAAAGTTCTGGGCTGGGATAACAGGGGATCAGAATTAAACCCAGAGAACACGAAACTGAGAAAATAAACCAAAAAGTAAAAAAAAAAAAGGTTTAACAATTAACAAACAAAAAAAAAAGACTATCAAAAATATAACCAAGAAACCCAGATCCTGACTCAGGGAACTAAAGGAGAGAAATTATAATGAAATAATAATTATCTCTTCTTTACTCATCAGAACTCTGGTCACAGCATGTTGGATCAAATAAAGACTTTTAGAGAGGTTTGGGACATTAAGATGATTAAAAATACAATTCAATGGCCGTTATTACTTATTATCAGCCCCATAAGTATCGGTCGAAATGCCCCTCCTCTACCTCCTAGTACGTT
>JARVGV010000645.1:9251148-9264752 GCA_031762435.1 Hypsolebias longignatus | reverse complement strand
AGCATGAATAATTTTCTCGAGGTCAAGTCTGGAGACCATAGGTCGTATTTTAGAAATGTTTCTTAAATGAAAGAAACAAGAACGGGAAACAGTCCTAATGTGAGACTCAAAGCCTAATGATGAATCAAATGTGACTCCTAGACTTTTTACTTTTGCTTTGGCTACTGGGCAGAAAGAAGCAATTTTCTGATTGATTTTTGAGTGAAGGTGACAGGGAGCAGAAATCAAAGTCTCTGTCTTACTGGTGTTTAAAACCAAAAAGTTACTGGCGAGCCAGTCACTTATACGAGACAAGCATTGGACAAGGATGGCTAACTTGTCCAGCTGGTGTGGTCTAAACGAAAAATACAACTGAATGTCATCGGCATAAATATGGTAAGAAATATCAGAAAAAGAATGAATAATGTTAGCCAGTGGGATAATATAAAAGGAAAACAAAAGTGGACCCAAAACTGACCCTTGTGGCACCCCACAATTTAAGGGGGCATAGTCAGAGGAAAACCTGTCGTTCTTGATGCAGAAAGTTCTGTGAGAGAGATATGATGTGAGCCAGTCCAAAGCTGAGCCAGAAATACCAGCCAGAACTTTCAGCCTGTTTAATAAGATGGTGTGGTCAACGGTATCAAAGGCAGCACTAAGATCTAATAGGACCAACACAGAGCATTTTCCCTCATCAGCAGCCATTAACAGATCGTTGTGGACTTTTAACAGAGCAGTTTCAGTGGAATGGTGTTTCAGAAAACCAGACTGAAACGGATCAGAGATCTGTAACTGACAGAACCAGGATTTGAGTTGGGTTTCTACAACCTTTTCAAGTACTTTACTGAAAAAAGGCAGTTTAGAGATGGGACGGAAGTTTGAAAGGGAGCCAGAATCAAGATTAGGTTTCTTTAAGAGAGGAGTCACTTCTGCAGTTTTAAAATAGGATGGGACAAGCCCTTGGTTCAGGGAGTTGTTAATTATCATCAACAATGTTGGACCAATACAAGTTAGAGCCTGGACAAGCAATGAGGGGGGTAATATTTCCAATGAACAAGTAGAGATTTTCATTGTTCCAATTAATGAGGTCAAGTCATTTAAAGTAATCGGATCAAAAGAAGAAAATGACTGAGAGCACTGAGGTTCAAAAAGAAAGGTAGAGGAACTTGGAGATATAATGGATTTCAGGTCCATCACCTTCTTTATGAAAAAATTGAGGAACATATTACAGTCTTTGTTTGACGTTAATGAAGCCTGGTGTGCTGGGGGAGATACAATACTGCTGATCGTATCAAATAACACTTTGGGATTGTTTTTGTTCCGGTGAATAAGATTGTTAAAATATGATGACCTGGCATCAGCAACTGCCTTATTATAAACATCAAGGAGCTCCTTAAAATGTTCCCGGTGGACAGCTAGACCAGTCCTCTTCCACAAGCGTTCAGTTTTCCGACAAGAGCGTCTGAGTTCTCGAGTTGAAATGTTTAACCAAGGCGAACAGCAGTAAACGGGCCCACTACGGATTTTGTGAGGAGCAATACTGTCAAGAATAGTAAGGCAGTGATCATTAAAAGAGTCAACCAGAAGCTCCACACCATCATCATCAGGAGGAGTAAATGAAAAAAGGGAAGAAAACTCTGCGACTACAACATTATTAATAAAGCGTCTGCGCTTACAGGTAAACTGAGAAAAAGTCTCCAAATAACAGGAAATATTAAAAGAGACAACCTTATGGTCACTGAAAACAACATCTTTTACATCAAGATTATTAAGAGTGAGTCCATAAGTAAAAACCAGGTCTAAAGTGTGGCCTGCAGTGTGAGTAGGCCCAGACACATGCTGCGAGAAGTTAAAAGAGTCCATAATATTAAGAAAGTCCATAGCGGGATGGTTTGTTGGATCATCAACATGAAAATTAAAATCCCCAGAGATGATGATCCTATCTAGCTTGACTGTAGAAGATAAAAAATCCTGAAAGTCTGAGAGAAATGATGAAGCAGGTCCAGGTGGTCGATAGATTAAGATGGCATATATAGGTTCAACTTTGCCTATTCGGACCATGATCATCTCAAAGGAGCTATAAGAAGTTGAAGTGATCATTTGACATAAAAAAGTCTTTTTATAGATGACAGCAGTACCACCTCCACGGCCTGTCATCCGTGGTGCAGATAAAAAAGAACACCCCTCAGGACAGAGTTCCAGGAGATGTGAAACATCATTTTCACGCTGCCATGTCTCAGAAATAAACAAAAAGTCTGAGCCCTCAGAGCGAAACAAGTCATTTAAAATAAAGGACTTATTGGCAATAGAGCGTGCATTTATTACAGACATTTTGGCGGAGAAAGCTGCTGACCGTGTCGCGGAGTCCACAGCGGCATCAGGAAGACGTGGCAAGCTGCGCAGTGAGTTGGGATTCCTCCCGCGGTGGACTTTGGATGCCCACAACTTCAGGTGACAACCTGTGTGGGAAACTTCTGGGAGTGTTTGAAATAGTCCGACATCAACATATCTTAGGTTGAATCGCTTGGCTCCACCTGATGCAACCACATTTCAAATGTCTCCCAAGCTCTATCAGGCTGGACGGGGTTCACTCATGGAGCCATTTGAAGTATAAGTGGAGTTGCTGCATTAGGATTAAGTCAGGACTCAGATAGTTCTGTTTACTTTCTTTTGTATCAGTGTCATAATGGAAGGTGTAGGGAAAATTATTCACATAAATAGAGGATCAGGGATTTCTTCAGTTGAGTAGATGTTTTGATAAGTTCTCGCAGTGAGGAGACGTCAACAAGACTATCGTTTTTAATGGTTCCATTTGGAGATGCTACTGAAAAGGAACATTTCAACTGGTTTATCCATCTGCACACACATTGCCCACTGCCTAACAACAAGGTCAGCCTGCATCTGCAAAGTTGTTCATCAGTTAGAGTCCAGCTCATTATGATTCAACACAGTACAATTGTACAACACACAGAATGAGTATGAAGGAAAATTATCTTCACAGGTAGACCTTCATTCCAGTCTGCGGTCCTGAGCTCTGTGGAGCAGGCTTTCCTCAATCTGGACCAGTGTTTCAGTTGTTGCCATTAAAAAAGCACCAACAAGAGTTAAACATGAGATGAAGCAGAACTGTATATGTGTGCTTGTCTGAGGATACTTTATACCTAAACCCCATATTGTTGCATCTATGGACATGCATAAATAATGCTGCTCAATGCAGTTTTTATGTCTAATTGGATTGCTGTAATTTTACTGTGATGATGTAGGATGAAACTTCCTGAGAACAGGTAAAACAGGTTATTCGTGACACAGTGAAGGGTGTGAGCACATTACAGTGATTAAAAGTACCTGACTGGAGACTGTAAATAACTATAGCTGTTGAAGTAAGTGTGTTTTTTCTTCTATGGTAAATTAAGTCATACAGCATCTGATCTCTTGACTTTCCACGTGTAAAGTGTTTCTATTGGGTGGAGGCTTTGTTTGAAACCTTTTAATAGGAATTAATCTGGTTCTCTACTCACCACACCTGTCTCACAGAAGCCCATCTGCTGCCTGTAGATTTGTTTAATTGTTTTGTTTGTGGTGTCTTGGTGTTCGTGCTTATGTGCATGTGTGGTCCTTGAAGGGAGCTGAATTCTTGGAACTAATAAATAGTGCTGCCTGAGGTGGCAAAAAGAAATTCAATAATCTCCTAATATCAGCCGTCAGGCAACTCCTGAAATAATATTTAGATTATAGATAAATAAATACATTTAAAAAAAGAAAAGGAATGACAAGCTTTAGATTATTTTTATTTTTATTTTTTAATCACCAATGGTAAGACAAACAAGCGGCATGCTAATGTCCCCCGTCACTGAAAGATTTGAGGAGTAAATGTTGGTTTTGGAGACAAGTGTTTTTTTGAATAGTACTGTAATTGGAAAAGGAATGCAAGTAAAGCTTATTGTTGGTGCAAGATACTCAAGCAGGTAGAAGTTACACTGGAAAAACAGAGGCAGATTTTATTTTATTTTATTTTTGCTTGTGCGAGGCATCGCAGAATGACAGATCCTGGGGAGTGGAGGGAGAACATTTTTCCACCACTAGGAGCAATGGGGGAGCTAGGGGGTGGCCAGTGGTGGCCTTGACCTTCGTAGATTAACCTTTGGTCATGTCAATCATTCCAGGGAACATTTTTAAGCAATGTCAACTAGAGCAACTAAGAAACTAAACAACTAGAAAACACAGTTTCCTCAAATGATAGGTGTGGTCACTTTGGCAACACTCTTTTTAATAGTGATCTTTTTGCAGCCACACACCAGAATGAAGGACTGGTAATTTTTTAGGCTGCCAAGCTCAAAGCACAGCTGGACATTTAGGGTGACAGCCATCTTTAATTTTGATTTGGCAACTTCATTTCCAAAGGGAACCTTTTTTATGCCTTGATGTGGCCACATACCAACATGGAAGTCAGCATCTCACGTACTTTTCAAGTTATGCTCACAACATGCACAGACATTTGGAAGGTATTTCCATTTCCCCATTTGCACCGTGATGGGGACAAAAAATAGGATCCATCTTGACAGAGCTGGTAATGGCAAACAAATGATCATACATTTGCACAGACCTTTTGAAGCTCATTCATACCATTTGTGGAGGAAACAGTCTTCTTTCTGGTTTCCCTTTTGGGCTCATGCCTTTGAAATAGTGCTCTGTGTAGGTGCATCCTTTCTTTGCATTTAACTCACAGCTGTCATGGATGGAAAAAAAAAAATGGAACCCTGGGAGCCTGTGTACATAATCTCGTTCCACCACATGTACCACATGTGGTGTGTATGACAATAAAACTCTGACTCTGACTTTAAAGCTAGGAATAAAAACATGCTTTGTGTTAGCAAGATTTAATTCTAACTTTGAAACTTAGCCAACATTAATAAAACTTACCTCAAGTTGCCTTTTTGGCCATGCGTGCATATATTTGTACAACTTACTGCCTGTAGAGAGAAGATTACAACCGCATATAAAATCAAGGATGATGATATTGGAATACTATCAGTATCAGACGATATCCAGATTTAGTTATTGGGATCGGAAGTAAAAAATAAAATAAAATAAAATAAATGTGGATGTTACATCCCTAATTGTGACATTTCGATATTTTCAAACCTGGCACTGTTTGAACATTCTTTAGGTGCTCTGGTAACAACTTGCTTGGTTATCCAAACAGAATCTGTGTGATATTTTATGGCACATCTGCAGAGTTGACCCTCTTTTTTTTTGGCGTTCAAGTTATAATAAATTATGTGGCTTTCAACTGACAAAACAAAAAAAGTATGATAAAACACATACACAAAATAAGATCATTTATTTAATTTTAGAGTTGAGCATATTACAGCTTAATGAATTTTGACTGATTCACTGAACAGTAAATCTGGTTGTAAAATGTTTATTTGTAAAATTGCCACTATCACGGAAAAGACCATGTGCTTATTTATTTTCTACCTCACGTAACCCTCTTTGATGTCTCCCTGTAAATGCAGAAAGCCTGTCACTGCACACCCATAAACGCTGCTGAAATGTCAGGATTAGTTTTATATTACACCCCACTAATGCATGTTTTATAAAACATTAAACCTATAAACACTCATGGGATCTGTCACATCTGAACTTACCAACCTAACTGGCACTGTCAGGAGCTTCTTCAGATCTGCAGCTCCTGCCTGTGTAGATAAGTGTACAGCTGCATTTAACAATGCAATTTAGCCTGTTAAACAGCCTCTGCATTAGAGTTTTCCTGCTAGACTATCATGCAGCTACTCGTTTTATTTAACAAGGACTAACATTTTTCACCATCACTCTACTTCTGATTTTACAGGCAGTAAATAGGTGAGACAAAATTTCAAATTATAAAACCCATAGGGAGATAACTTTTATTTTATTTTTTTCCCAACACAATATATTACAACATTGCCTCAATAGAAATCAATGCAAACATTTTGCAGACAAATACTGTATATATCTTTATACCCTTTTATGACAAAAAAATAAAATAAAATAAACCTCACAAGGATCATTGAAATAACTTGAAACTGATTTTTTTAATCAACCAATAATAAATGTTTGCTTTTAAATTTTGATTCAGCCTGCTAAAAATAAATAAATAAATAAAATTAATATGAATGCTTTGTAAGAGAAGGGGAAAATTGAAAGTTTTAGGAAAAAAATCAAAATAAAATAGATAAAATGTGCAAGAGTACACACAAAACACAATTTTGTAGAGTTAAACTAAAGCTTTACTTTCTCCACAACATGTCCTAAGGCAAACAGACAAGAGGACTTTTCCAAAAACACTTGAAAGGCAGCATCTGTTCTCCAGGCCAACCTGCCTGCGCTTCAGTGTAACAGAAATGTGCACACCTTCCCCCAAATCTGCTGCTGCCCCCTTCCATATATAATTCCATTATTTCTGCTCTTTCATTCTCTTTTCTTACAATTTTCCATAAAATTTGTGGAAGAAAAAAGCAGGAAAATGTCCAATGAGCTGCCAAGCCGTCTGGCTGGAGATGTGACAATTAGGAGTCTGAACAGTTTCTCTGTGATTGCTGTGGCGCCGCAATTATGTTATCTACCCAAACTGTGACACTGTGCATACATATGATATGCTTTTATTTTGACAGACTCAAAAATCTACAGACACACAGTGCTTGTACGTTTGACAGTAGAAAGTTTTACGCAGAATAATTTTGAAAGGGGAGGGAGGTTCTTTCCTCAATTCAAGCAGTTTTATTTGATGAGGACCTGGATGTGCAAAAAAAATAAATAAATAAATAAAAAAGTTTGCCTTTTGCTCAGTGACTGCTGGACATGGGCACCTGTGATCCCATCAACATGAAAAGGAAGATGGATGGATGTTTGCATTTTTCAAGATACATGGCTTTTTGGACTGGATTTGAACAGGGAATGCAAGTAAACCTTAAAGTTTTTGGTGCAAGATATTCAAATGGGTAGGTTACACTGTGTATAACAGAGGCAGTTTTTATTTATTTTTTTGTCATACTTGTCCCAGGCAGCACCGAGTGATGGATCCTTCTGAGTTGAGCAATTTTATTCACCACCAGGTGCAATGGCGAAGCCAAGGGTAGGCCTATGCAGCCTTGGCTGCCATAGATAAATCTTCAGCCACCCCAATCAGTTGAGAAAACAATACTTTTAAGCAATAAAAACTAGAAAGCATAATTTTCTCAAATGACAGGGGTGGCCAGTTTATAAATGGCGATATATTTTAATTTGACGTTGCAACCCAGTTTTTAAAAGGAACATTTCTTACGCTTGGACTTCCACACACCAAGATGGAAGTTGCATTGCAGTTAATTGTTTTAAGGTATGCTCACAACATGCACACATGTATGAACAAATGGACAGAGAATATTTCCAATCCCTCCTCTTCGCATCACGTCGGGGACAAAAATAACAATTGTTGCAATTATTTCCAATCAACAACCATCCCTCTAAAACTGTGTTGAAACTGAAACAAGTTCTGAAGAAATACAAGTATTCTTGATCCACTGAATAAGGCAAATTATCAGTAGAGGAGTGCCTTCAGTGACAAATTGTTTGAATAAAATGGTTTGAAAATGATTTGAATAAAAAGCTGGAACACACAAGTGACCAGTCATGTGCACTGGATACAAGACTTTTTTTTTTTTTTTTTAGGAGAAAAGGGGGGTACTCTTTATTAAAGCATGTCTGCACTTTTCATGGGTTAGTTTTTAAACAAAATAACCCTGATTCCACAGTTTATGAGGAGTTTACAGAAAAACGTTCACTCTTCATACATTTTTCACCAACTATTAAACTGAGCAGAAACACCAAACCAACTTCTGGTTGGGGTCTCACGTTACAGTTTGAAACTGAAATGTATGAAGCTTATGTGTTGTTTTAATGATAGAAAGACAGACACCTAGGCAACACTTTAGGAATGTATTCAAGGTAAGATTACATTTTAGTAATGTGTTGCCAAATGTAAGCTACAAAAAACAAAAATAAAATGTAATTGTATAAAATGTATGATTACAGTTTGGTTTTAGTCCAATTCACATTCACACTTCTTTTTGTTTAATTTTATCTCACAGGTGTTGAGTCTATTAATTGCTCTTATCTTGTTTTACTTGTGAACAGATTCCTATTTATTTTCTAGAAAATGTGACCAGGTTTTTCTTATGGGAACCTTGCAGGCTGACAATGCAGACAACCCAGCCCTTTGGATCAATGTACTGCTCAAACCACTCCAGCGCACCAAGCCAGTGATTCTCTGCAAGGGGTAGTCATTTATAATGTTGAAATCTTAATCAAAATCCATGCTGGAAACCAATGCATCAATGTAGCCTCAGTAAATCACTGATTAATTTGATGTAGTGTTGCTATTTTTTTTTTTTTTTTTTTTTTAGAAACCTATGACTTGGCTTTACATTTGCACTTTCACTTGAATCACAGTTGGCCCTATTTGTATGAAATATACTGTAGATCTATGTTCTGTCATTTTATTATATAAAGAAAAACAACAAGGGTTCAGATGTATTTTTAACCTGTCATCATAATAACAATGTACAAATCATAGCATTAAACTGTAGTGTCAGTTTTAACAATTATCTAGTAAAACAGCTTTTGCTGTGCAGATGTCAAATTGATAGCTTTATTATAAATGACCCTTCACAAACATGCTTGAATAAACCTTGTCTCCTTGCCTCTTCTTAATTTTAATGCAGTGGCTTTGCTGCTTTTTTTAGTGCTCGTGTGGAAAATGCAGAGGACGTTTGTGCTGCGAATGAATATGGTCGACGATTAAAAGGTTACAGTCATCAATTGTGGTTAAGAGAAGGATGGTACACGGGAGGATGGAGTGTGAAAATCTGTTTTAAAGGGAAAGAGTGTACAGCAGGAGGTGTCAAGGATTTAGGTCAATCCAGATTAAGATAAATGGATGTCTCAAAGAACCAAATCAGTTTCTCTGTCCCAGTCACCATGTCATTACAACATCTGAGCACACACTGTCGCAGTCTGGACCTACAGTAAACAAACTTGTTTAGCACTTATTGTGTCGGTATTAATCCTGTAATTTTGTCGAGCCATTTAGAATTAAAACGTGTGTTTCCTTGCATATTTTATTTCAGATTTTACTGAAGTGCTTTAGCAGCTTGATGTCTTGCTTGAAGGAATTAGTGCTGGATATTTCCATATTTAACTCACCCTCAATTTCTTGCATGATCACTATTTTACTGTACCGATTAACAAGGAATCGCCTAATCATGTATTACTAATAAGCCTCTTAGTTTGCTGTCAAGTAAATGATGTTGCACGAGTCTTTGGAGAGATATCAGGAGCAAATATACAAAGGTTTTTAAGGCTATGCTGAACACTTACAGAGCTGACCCTCAACAAACCAAAGGACTGTCAACAAGGCCCGCCGAGGCCCATTAAAAGCATGCAAACATGGATCACTCTCTGTGGTGTTTTTTTGCTGGAGCAGAGCAGATGAAGGTCAGCAGATCAAAGGCTTTTGGCTGACGTTCCTTGGTGCCTGATGAGCCCTCTTGGGTTTCATTGATTAGCCAATGAGAGACTGGGGCAACGACATTGAACAGATAAAAACAAAGTGACTCGTCTCGCTTCAGATGAAGAAAAGTTATTTTCCCTTCAGCTGTCCCTCGAGATCCAGGCTCCTCTCCAGCACTGCGACACCTAATCTGGCTTTGAGTACTGTCGGTGAGCTCTCACTGACATCTCTCAAAGTGATGTCAAGGCCTTTAACACCAACAATACCACTATTCTCCACAAAGAGTTTACTAATTCAAAGCCGTATTGTAATTTGTTGCAAGAAATAAACAAAAACAACTAAAAAAGACTGCATAAATTACAAGAAATGAGTACAGTGTATATTACTTTGTAACTTTTATTGCATTCGGTACTCTGATGATGCACACATTTTATCTGATTGAATAGGGACAAACATGATCATTTTCATATTCCCACTACTGCTTATAATTACCCATGTAATTAGGGATATATGCTCAAGAGGTGCAGCTTGATGTAGATTTCTTCTAATTTTGTATATATTTGTTAAAATCCACAAAGGAAGTCACAACTTTGAAGTTGAGTTTTAAAATGCCAAATTTAGGAAAAGCTTTATAAAACCTGTTCTTACCATATAACAATAAGACACTTCATAGAGAAAGGAGAATGCAGAAATTAAATTTGCAAGCAAGCCAACAGACATGGAGACGATGAGTTGTGGCAGAGCATCATGTCAGTGAAGTTGTGCTGCAGCACAAAGTGTTGGCTTTTTCAACAAATAACAACAATTTTCACATGTGGAAACACTTAATTTGAAAAATATATTTTAAAAGGTGAGATTACCATGAAAGAAAATATGAAATTTTTCTTTAATAGTTTGGTGATTTGTACAAAAAAAAAAAAAAAAAAAAGTTTTTGGTGCCTGTATGTCCATATCAGCTTTAGTCAAATTGCAGCCCTTAAACATTGTTCACTTAATAAGGATCAAGTTTTTGTCATGAGATTAAAGCTGTTTTCAAAATTAAAACTTTGAATAATGTATGCATATTTTAAACAACATTACCATAGTTTTCCAAAATGTTTTAGTTATGTTGACAAGAAAGAGACAGAACCATTTAAAAAATAAAACATTGTTTGTTGGCTACTTAAAAAAAAAAAGAGACTTTAGGCTTAGCAATCATTAAAACCCTAAACATAAAACAAATTAAACATTCTTTGCAAGGATGGTTTTAAAAAGGTCATAGTTTGGCATTTGTTATTTTGTTAAACTCACATTATCCATCTTTTGTTCACTTATTTAGCTCATCTCTTTATGGATTATGAAATCAGCTCCGACTAAAGTAATAAACTTTTTAAGGTACAGACAAAAAAATAGTGAAACAAAAATTATAGCACGCTTTTTTTTTTTATTTTATAGCCTACAAGTAAAACTAACCTATAAATACAATTTCCATGGATCTTGTTAAAGCCATTCTTTGGGATTAATGGATTCCAAATCCTTTGGGAGGTGAATACATTTATTGTAACAAACGTGCTCTCAAGTTGAAAATCCAAACTATTTCTTTATCATTTCTTAAGGTTAGTAGACAAACATCTTTCTATAAATTAGTCAATAAACTATAAAATTGTATCAATTGCAGCTGTACCCAGATATAAGGACTGAGGAGAACAGATACCAAGACTCAGAATTAATTTGCAGTGTTTACTTACAAGTGGTAAATTATGCAGTAAACCAGGGAGGAGGCTGGAACCGATGGAGGTCGGGGTCAGACGTGGGGAGAGCTGACCCAAATGGTTCCAGGTGAAAGAGTTGTACGTCTGAATAATGGCAGACATTAGACAAGTGGTAGGAATGTGTGGAGGCAGCTGAGGAGGCACAGAGAAGCTTGAGGTTCCACAGAGGAGGATTCCGGAAACAGGAGAACATCAAGGGTTAATCTTTGGAGGCACCGAGAGAAATACAAAAATCATTAATATTTGGTTTTAGGTTTTAGACATGAGTAAAAGGCTAGAACAAGACTATTGTTGGCAGGTAATGCCCCAGTGCTGGCTGAGTGTCTTCTGCAGCCTTTTATGCTCCTCATGCTCATCAAGTCGATGACCCACAGGTGTTGCTGATTAGAGTCAGGCTGTGGGTGGAGGATCTGGCAGAGCAGAACTCACAGAAATTAATTTTGTTTTGTTGCTTTTGCACATTTTCATATTAGCTTTGGCAAAGTTGTTGAATAACCATCCATCAGTTTTACCTACAGTAACAGATCCCCTCTTATGGAGGCTCTCATGATTGCAGCTCGAAGCGTCTCCAGTCATTTTTTTTTTAAAGAAGCAATCAGGGAGAACTTTGACTGTAAATCCACTGATGCACCGGTCATGTCTGTGTCACTGGTTATCTTACACTAAAGGTTCCCCCAATAAAAACTTATTATTGCTCATGCTCTCCTTCCTGTCACAGCTTGTCTTCCTTTTTCTGCCTCCCCCATGATTTCTCCATATCTTTTGCTGTGTAACCCTACTATTTCACTTGTAGAAGTGGCAGCGTTGTGGATGCCTAAAAATACCCTCCCCCTGACAGTTTTCTGTAACACACCTTTCTGTCAGCTTCCTGATATATTAAGGCCTACTTTCTGGCTCATCTTTTGTCAGTCCTACTTCTCTCCCTTTGAGCTGTGTCAAACTAACCTAGGTGTGCCAAAACGTAATGTGGCACTTAGGACCCATACCTCCCCACTCAAAGTCACACATTAGAGTCACAGTCGATACGGCTTTAATCTACAGGCTCTACTGGAGTGGATCAAACCATTTCGCTTCATTTTTCTCCCTCTTGAGGTGTGCCAAAGTTGTCTTAATTTATAAGTAAATTTCTGCAGTCAGGGTCCTAATTGGATCTTAATAGAAACATCATCATAAACGTTAAGTACAGCAATTCTAAGTAAACCAGCTTGAAAAAAAGAGGATTTCTTCTTAAACAAATGTCATTGGAAGGGTATTCCTGTCTTGATATGGTCTCAGGTTTTACGACACATATAATTTCCTGGATCGACAAATAGCATTGATTTGAGTTGCATAGAAGTCACCATTCAATTGCATTTCTTTCAGAAGGCAATCAGGCGTCACTGGCACTATTGATTTAAAAGAAGTCTCGGTCTGTATAAAAGGAAAAAAAAAATAGAAGAAAACAGCCTCTCTTTCTCAATGTACTTCACATTCTCTTCCCTGCTACATATTTGGCTCGTTGAACACTTAAGATGAAATATCTTGCTAAAAAAGTATATTTTCCCTCCAAAATTCTTCATATTTTGCGGAATGGGATAAAGTTGATAATACGGTGAACGTTGCTGTTGCTCTCAGAGGGACCATATGCATATTTATAATAATCAGTGCTTCAAGTGCAAAGAACAACAAAACCACTGATTAAAACAAAATATAAATATGGTTTATTAAAGATTCAGATCAGTCTTTCCTACTGAACCGCAAGCACATTGAAGGCATACAAGGTGTTTATGTGCATGTGTGTGTGGTTTATGTGAGGGGTGTGGGGGAATGAAGAGAGAGGATGTTGTTCTACAGAGGGCTCCCTAATGAGCCAAGGTAATCAATGCCAAAAGAGATGGCTTTGATGGATGCTTCTGAGAAAACAATGTGTTGCGATGACCTCTGTCTAAAGAAACCACAAAGCAATGATTCCAAACAGGAAGTGTGACCTTCAGCAGGTAGTTGCTAATGTACAGAATACCCTGTAAATCATAATTTGTGTCCACAAACGGGCTTTTTTTCCTCTCAATAACTGTTTTCTATTAAAAAATACTCATTGCAAAATATAAAAATCAAGTAACAAACATAACAAATCTTGAACTATAACAAATGGTGAAGTTTGAAAGAAGTTACTCTAGTAGCTTTTCCTATAAATTGATATGGAATTATGAAATGCAGGTCCACACTCAATGTAAACAAAACACCAATTTGAATAAAAATAATAAGTGGAAGCTTTAGTCACATGATTTACCTACATTATATTGTAGTGTGTGTATTTAAACAATCTGGCAGAATTGGACAAGAGTGGAATCTCATAGAAGAGTGAA
>JARVGV010000645.1:9228526-9240784 GCA_031762435.1 Hypsolebias longignatus | reverse complement strand
GTGCTATTTTGGGGTGTAACTGGGCCCCTTTGTACATAATCTTGTTCCACCTCAAGTACCACATGTGGTGAGAACGACAATAAACCTACTTGAACTTGAACTATAACTACCTCCAACACACTACAATTAATTTTACTGCAACAAAGTAAATGGTGACAAGGCACCTTGTGATGCATTCAGAAATTACATAAATTTCTTGAAGTGCCACAGCAATAGACTTATATGGAGAAAAAAATGTGTACATTGAGGAATGTATAAAAATACATCTTTAACTTGAAGGGAGGGGGGGCGGGGGGACTGTCAAGCAGGAAAAATAATAGTAAAGACATTACTATCACTGATGGAAAAATGACAGACTGAGGTCTAATAAAAATGAGGTGCACATTAATTTAATTTTGAATCATGGACTTTACATTTTCAAACCTCAGTGTACCATGTATGTGCTTTTTACATGTTTTAACCACACATTTTGTCTCTGGCAAATTCCTAAAGAGGATTATAAAATAAAATTACTTTAAAGCTCTTTAGTATTACATTTACTCATTTCTCCATATCTACTTCCAAAACCCGTGCTCCGTGCTGAGCTCCTCCAGCCTTTGACCCACTCCTTATCTACATCAGTCATTCCATGAAGACACTCTGAATGGTTAAACAGCAAAAACGCCAGAAAAGCTAAAAAAAAAGAAAAAAAAAGCTGGGTTAGAGAAATGTGTCAAGCCCCTTTTCATCAAATATTGTGAAATATGCTATAAACGTCTGTTTAGCTATCAGGCATGGCTAGGATAATGTTGTAAAGCTGAAAAAAAAAAGGCAATCAGTGAAAATATAATTTTGTTTCATTCTTGAAATAGAGTCAGTGTTAACTAAATAACAAAAAGGGCAGAGATTTTTTTGTCTCTGTTGAAAATATCCCGTATGTTTCACGTTTAGCTATCATATCTCAAAATGATCATTTTCTGCAGCCATTCAACATTTCTATGCTTTTGATTTTAAAGTGCTCACACTTTCAGATTATTCTCCAGCTTTTAATTCAAAATATTGGGAATCGTTTTGTAAGAAGTCCTTCAAAGCGTCTGAAAATACTTTATTGCACAAGCAGAGACATTTCCAGATCACACCATTTATTTTCATTCAACTTTTATTTACACAGGTTAGTCTCATCGTAGTCTCACAACATCTCTATTAATTCAATAACAAGTTTTCTACTGAATGTCTTTCTTCCAGACAATAGCTTTCTTACAGTGCGGTTCTTCTCAAAATTCCACACTATTATCAACAGAAAGTTTCCACTGATGCTGATTTAGGATGCAATCAAAGAGAGGTAGCAACAGTGCCTGTTTCTAATGTGGAGATAAGTTGAAGAGAGATTTTGAGCAGTTAATTGGAGAACTCCTGCAAATGTCAGAGAAATTGTGAAGAAGTTTAAAAGATCCATGATGTAGTTCAGAAAAGTTTGGAGATCACATAGTTCTTACAGTGATTCCAGAAGACTACAACGACACAACTCAACAACAGTAGGGTATTTATTATGTATCATGGTGCAGACAGAGACAGAACAAGTAAAAATAAAAAAAATAAAATAAAAAAAAAAAAAACAAGAACTCAAATGCCTCAGCTCCTCTATGTGTGAAACCTAAAATAGATGTAGAATACCTCCCGATCAGATGGAAAAGACAGGTGTGCCATGCTTTGACATTTTTTTATATTTATCTTTTTTTTTTTTTTTTTTTTAAGGAACTGCCTGTTTTTAACAGCATACTAAGATGGTTCATATTAAAAATAACATTATTTTGCCATGTAGGTCAACTGAAAACCAGTTTCCATTTACAAAGATGACATGGCCAAAAGGTAGCAACACAGATAAACATAACACTGCAATTATAAATGCATAAATACACCTCGCAAAAATGAAACATGCAGCATAGGCCAACATTTATAAAACATATGCAAAATACCATTAGAACATGGGAAACAATAAAAGCCATGACAAGCATTGAAAAACTAAAAGCAAGTAGTGATCTTGTACTATAGTGATTGTACTAAATTTCCAAAAGAGAGCAAAATGAAGGAGCTGAGCTTTAATTTGAAGATGATTCCAGTCATCTGCAGCAAAGAACAAGAAAGAGGAGTGACCAATGGAGGTATAAATAATTTGTTAACCTGCCCATCACTAATATATAAATTATTCTTCAAAGCAAAATCCACAACAACAAAAATATGTTAAACCATCCATACATCCATACATCCATCCTTCCATCCATCATCTCCCGCTTGTTCCGAAGTTGGGTCACGGTGGCAGCACCTTGAGAAGGTAAATCCAGATATCTCTTTCCATAGCCACTTCTTCCAGCTCTTCTGGGAGGATTCCAATGTGTTCCCAGACAAACCAAGAGACATAGTCTCTCCAGCATGTCCAAGGGTCTTCCCCAGGGTCTCCTCCCAGTTGGACATGCCCAAACCAACTCCCTAGGGAGGCATCCAGCAGGCATCCTTATCAGTTGCCCGAACAACCTCAACTGGCTCCTCTTGATGTGGAGGATCAGCGGTTCTACTCTGAGTCCCTCCCGGATAACCAAACTTCTCACCCTATCTCTAAGGGAGAGTCCAGCTACCCTGCAGACAAAACTCATTTCAATCGTCTGCATCTGCAGTCTCATTCTTTCTGTCATTACCCAGAGCTTGTGACCATAGGTGAGGGTAGGAACGTAGACCGACAAATATAGTTTTGCCTTACAGCTCTTCACCACAATGGACCGGTACAGAGTCCACAATAGTGCAAAAGCTGCACCAATCCGTCTGTCAATCTCACGCTCCATTCTTCCCTCACTTGTGAACAAAACCCCAAGATGCTTGAACTCCTCCAGTTGAGGCAGAACTTTACCCTCGATCTGGAGAGTGCAATTCACCCTTTTCCTGTTGAGGACCGGATTTGGATGTGCTGATTCTCATCCCAGCTGCTTCACACTTGGCTGCAAACTCCTCCAATGAGAGCTGAAGATCACGGCATGATAATACCAACAGGACCACATCATCTGCAAAAACTGGAAACTCTCTGCCCACTGGCTGCACCGAGAAATTCTCTCCATAAAAGTTATGAACAGAATCAGTGACAATGGGCAGCCCTGGCAGCAATGCAAACCAAACTCTCACACCACTTGTATAAGGACTGAACAGCCCATAGTAACTGGCCCCCAATCCCATTCTCATGGAGCACCCTCCACAGTGTACCCTGACAAACAAAGTTGAATGCCTTCTCCAAATCCGCAAAACACATGTAGACAGGTTGGACAAACTCCCATGACCCCTCGAGGACTCTAGTGATGGTAAAGAGTTGATCCAGTGTTCTACAGCCTGGACAGAACCCAAATTGTTCCTCCTGAATCTGAGTTTCCTCCTGAATCTGAGTTTCGCCCAACAATCGGAATCTCTTCTCCAGTACCCCTGAATAGACATTACCTGGGAGGCTGAGGAGAGTGATGCCCCTATAATTGGAACACCCTCCAGTCCCCTTTTTTTGAAGAGGGGAACCCGATGTCCATGCAACATTGAAATGGGGTGTCAACCAAGACAGCCCCACAACATTTAGAGTCAAGGAAATCAGGGTGAATTTCATCCACTCCCGGAGGAGCCCTGCCACCTCGAAGCTTTTTAACTACCATGGCAACTTCAGGCACAGTTATGGATGGATCAACCCCAAAATCCCCTGACTCAGCTTCCTCCATGGAAGACGTGCTGGTGGGATTGAGAAGGTCCAAGTAGTATTCCTTCCACTTCTCGATGGCATCACTGGTTGAGGTCAACAGCAGCCCACTTCACTGAAAACAGTGTTAGTAAAGTGCTGCTTTCCCCTCCTCAGCTGGCTGATGGTTTGCCAGAATCTCTTCAGAGCTGACCAAGAGTCATTATCCAAGGTCTCACCAAACTACTCCAACATCCAATATTTTGCCTAAGAAACAGCCAAGGCTGCGTACCGCTTGGCTCTCCAGTACTCCTCAGCTGCCCCCTGAGTCCCACTGGCCAACAAGGCCTAATAGGACTCCTTCTTGAGCATGCATCAGGGTACTCCTTCTTCAGCTTGATAGCCTCCCTAACCCGGTGAAATAAGGTCCAGCCCCTCTCAAGGATATCAGTTCCAGAGCACATGCTGTGCATTAACGTGAGCCCAACTACAAAGTATATCTAGCCGGTACCTTTCAATTTCACACACAAGCTCAGGCTCCTTCCCCACCAGAGAGGCCATGTTCCATGTCCCAAGAGCCAGGTTTGGTAAGCCAGGGTCAGACCGCCAAGGTCCCCGCCTTTGGCAACTGCGCATAGCATCACGCACCCTACTTTTATGGCCCTTCCTGTAGACAGTGGGTCCACAGGAAGGCAAACCCATGCTGTTCCTTCAGGCTAAGCCCAACCGGGCCCCATGGGTATAGACACGGTCACCAGGCACTCGCCAATGAGCCCCTCCCCCAGGCCTGGCTCCAGGGTGTGGCCCCAGTAATCCACTTCTGGTCAAGGGACACTGAGTTCCTTGCTGTATCATGTCCATAAAAATCTTTGGAATTGTTCTTTGCCTGTCATTTAGGACAAATCTGCCTTGGACACCCTACCAGGGACAATTATGTTTTCCCCCGACAGCATAGCTCCTAGGATCATTCAGACGCACCAACTCCTGCACCACAATAAGGTGGCGATTCAAGTGTTAAAACAGATAATAAATAACAATGTCGGTGACAATAATTGAACAATTAATGGTTTCTCTCCCCTGTCCTTTTCTTATCCTTGACATTTGTGAAACATTAAAACGTTCAGGGAGTTTGTTCAGATGAATTTCAAGGAGGATCATAATGTGTTAATGTCTCTGCTCTTTGTGTCAGTGTTAGCGTGTCTTACTAACAGAACTAATTGACTTTTCTACAATAGTACATTCATTGATGTGATTGTTAGTTAAATTATCTACTATGTTTTCATATACCTTCTTGAACAAAGTTATTCAGTTAGTCACCGCAATCTCACTAAACCAGTCAATACACACATTTCCAATGTTGTTCTCCTAATACCTTTTTTCCCCTGTTTTATTTTTCATGTTTATTGACTTTTTCCCATGGCCTGTCTTGGTTTGTTATGTATGCCGAGGAAATAATAAGAAAAACCCCAAACCTTCTAACATTATATGATTTCATTACCCTCTTACAAGTCAGACCTGAGCTGTGTGTATTAATGGATGACCTATGTCTGATGGTAAAATATTAGATGGAAGTAGGTCAGCACGGAAAGTACTGAATCTTTCATCTGAACTTTGTGCACTGATAAGAGTTTGTATATGGTACTCATTAGAAATGCCAGTAAATGGGTTCAGTAGTAATGACCACACATCTCATTACAGTGCATGTGAAAATGTGTCATAGCCCCAAAACAAGTGGTGTTTTAAGTACCCTCAGCTCATTTTGAACAGAGGTTTGGCTCCAGTATGGCTCATTTTCTTTAGGGAAAAGAAATTCAACAATAAATGATCAATTGATTTAATCTTTGGTTGAACCTTCTCCTCTAACAATCAGTGCAGGTAACTGTATCCACAATGGGAAGCTGTTTTCTACAAATACAATGTTTCTTCTCATTAACTACTCATTTATTCCCTTTACACATATCTTTTGTTGGATTAAAGCATGTATAGTCTTGGCTTTTCCAAACTCTATGCATTGTTGTTGTGGTGGTGTCGGTGTTAGATTTGCTTTTTCTGCATGATTAAAATCTGTTGAAATTTAGCTTATTAACAACTAAACAAACATTTTGGATTTGACAGTAAATCAAAAATAACTTTCATCTTGGATTATAAACTAAGACAATTTGAATGCAGCAAGTATTTTAAATCATGATAACAACACTACTGTGTTTCTCAAAAGGAATGCATGCCCTGTTTGAGGGAGGATTTGTTTGCTTTTCTAATCAAAAAAGCACAACAACAGGGAATAATGAGGAAGGGGAATGACTATGTGAACAGAGGATAGCTTCAATGACTAGCAACACAGACAGCAAAGAATAATCTGATTTTTCTTTAGATTATTTTGAGTCACTATCAGAGAGATGAAGAAAAATCAGACAGAGTCTGGGAAGTTCTCAATTTTAAAGAGTTCCCCTTTGATGTCACTTCCTGTTTCACTTTGGCTGCACCAAGTTCAAAAGAAAACATGGCAGCTGTATGACTTGTACCCATGTAAATTCAAATAAATAGTGAATCTGAATTTTTCTTGAAAAAAAAAAAACTTTGCTGTAGTGTAAGGTTATCATGCTTGCCCGAGGGATGGCGCTGAAGAAGACACAGGATGAAAGAAAGGAAACAGAGGAAAATAATTGTAGAACTGTCCATCAACGAAGTGCTGCTCTCCTACCAACATGATTTATCTTAGAGTTTATTTGCTGGTTTTGGTTTGTATTTTTTGGGAAGACCTGAATAATAAATTTTCAGACAAATGCAAGATTAGAGGGCAGCACATTAGTGCAGTTGGTGGAGCAGCTGCCTCTCTGCAAGAAGGTCACCAGATTGAATCCCTGTCCAGCGGCCTTTCTGGGTGGAGTTTCATGTTTTCTCCAGGTACTCTGGTTTCCTCCGACCAAACAAAAACATGCATATTATGCTGACTGGTGACTAAATCCTCCCTGGGTGTCAGTGAGAGAGTGAATGGCTGTTTATCTCTATTTGTTTCTGTGATGGGCTTGTGACCTGTCCAGGATGTCCCCCGCCTCTCGCTCAGTGATGGCTGGATATGGGCACAATGACCCCCATGACCCATAATGGAAAAAGCAGATAAAAGATAATGAATGGATGGATGGGTGGATGGATGGATGGATGGATGGATGGATGCAAACTTTGAATCTCTATGTTGAATCTGAGTTGCACACTGACGTAGCATGTTAAGCTAGCTATTAGCCCGTGCCTGAAGCTTCATGCATCTTTGCTGTATCAGTTCATTTACAGTGTGAGATTAGTGTCAGTTTATGTGATAAAAATGTACACTATTATTCTTAATATTGTAAGAGTCATATCTTAAATGATTTCTGTGCATGTTGTTTTATGTTAGATTGTTTGAGTCAAGATTGAGAGGCAATCCCATTGGAAGGCCTGAGTCTAGATCCATAAAATAATCTATGCCATCCATGACACTATACCCAGAGCTGTAACAATCATCATTCTGACAGACAAGTGGTGGGACAGTAACATAATACACTACTACCTGGTAGCAACATACATTATCGTACGCACCTCATAACAGTTGAACTGAGGATGATTAAAATCCACCTTAACTTCTGAATTGATTGACTGACAAGTGACATAAAGAAAAAGTAGACTTGATGTATTATTCTATTAGAGTACTATCAGTACTTTATTGGGTGACATACTCAAAAAACAAATTTACAATTCCTAATGTGTCCAGTTTCATTAATTTTTATCTGTCTAAGCAGATCTCACTTGTAAATGAGTCTTCTAGGCTCAATGTGACGTATCTGTCTAAATAAAGGTTGAATGAATGAATGAAAAGAATTCAACATAATTTAAATCATGTAATCTATTCTTAGAAAAATACAACATTGTTAATTAACAAAAATGTTTGACCAATTTGTTTAGGAGCAACACATTATCATATCAGAGATTATGTATGTCATTTCCTTTATTCAGTACAGTAATTCTTCAAGTCATCTGAGTACAATTATTTAAAGACCTAAAATGCTTTTTTGTAGCAATTAATACTAATATTATTACAATATTTGAACATATTTTCTTTAAACATTGTAATATAACTGTTACGTTAGCTGTGGTCAAAATTCTTGTGTTTACTGATCATAAAACTTCTAAATAATTTCAGTCTGTCAGGAGGCAAATTAGAGAAAACATGGAAACATGGTTCTCTTGTTTCACTAAATTCTTTATGTCTTGTTCAAAATTCTTAGTCCTATCCTTCACAAACAAGCAAAGTACAGATCAGAGGATTTTTTCTTCAAAATAAAAAAAAAAAAAAAGCCCTTCATGTGAACTTGGTCATCTTTTGTGTTCGCCAATAAATGAAGTGATGCAAGTTTTTGCAACATGTACTTAATCATGCCTTTTGATCTAAAGAAGTTTAACTCACAAAGATTCATGAACTGGTGGATCTATATTTCTTAACATGATGTACTTTTATATTTTGTTCCATTGAAATGGTAAAAATGTATTTTATAGATAAATAAATTCTGTTTTATGACCTGAACTCTATGGATTGTCAGTTGTGAAAGTCAGAGTAGGATTTTGTTGCCTGGAAAGAGCTCAAGATTGTGACTTTCACAATCCGAATCAATTACAGTACTTTTTGCAGCATATAGGAGGATTTTACATGCTCTAGTATTTACTCCCAGCTGATAATAGGCAGTGTCTCACTGGGGTAAACCAGGAAGTGTCTTTTATTTATTTATTTATTGTTTCTTCAGCTTATGTAACCCTTTTCCTAAACCTTGACCTAGAGGACCAACCCTAAACTTAAACCTCTTACCCTTGTGCCTAAACCTAACCGCCAGACCGTTTGCTCTAAACCTAACCACGTGAAGTTATTATGGGCCCTAACAAAGCTAAAAATGGAGCCCATTATCATTGTTACCAACACTAACAACTTACCTTTAAACTCACTAGGAAGTACAGGAGGGGCAGTCTGACCGCTACATATGAGGATGATAACAAATAATAACAGCCATTTAATGGCTGATAACGTTTGAAGCAGGTGACTAAGAAGAACATCAAACAAATATACACCAAGCATTAATAGCATAAAAATGATTAAAAAAAAAACAATATGCTGAACAGCAGCACAAATGAGTCTGTGTGACTGAGGAACTACTAGACTGAGGAACAGCTTCTACCCTGAGGCTGTTAGACGCATGAATCTCTAACCAAGATAATCACTGTGAAAAAGCACATAATGTTGCTGCTGATCTGTTTCATGTTGCTGTGTTCATTCGTGCTCGTCTGCTCACACAGACTCATGCTCGTGCTGCTGTTCGGCGTATTTTTTTTTTTTTTGTTTGTTTTTATGCTATTAGTGCTTAGTGTATTTATTGTTGACGTTTTTCTTAGTTCATATCTTAGATCTTATTACTGTTTTTTATTTTATTTTATATTTTATTGTAAAATGTAACTAGGACCCTGAGTACACAATCTTGTTCCACCACATGTACTTGTACCACATTTGATGCGAATGACAAAAAAGAAATTCAGACTGACTCTCACATATCTCTTCATTACTGTATAGAGGTAAGATGGCGATTGTAGGGTAGTGAAAAGTGCTAATGGTCCCAGTCTTTAAGTGTGTTCTTACTATCAGCGGATCACACTGCTCAGCATCTTTGAGAAAGTCTGCTCTAGTATGTTGAAAAAGAAGCTGCTTCGACTGATGGTCAAGGCTAAAATTGAAAATAAACAGCGTGACTTTCGTCAGCTTTTTGGAACAGTAGAACAGATCATCTTTGAAAACGTATGAAAGGAAAGTTGATTGTCCATTCCAAATGTACTTTATGAACCTGAATATGTCTTACGACAGTGTCCTTTAAGGCTTGTGTGAGTAGTGCTATGAGGGCCTGGGGTCACTCTTGTGGGCTTCGTGGTTGCTGTAAAATAAAAGCAAAAGTTGTGACTTGTCAGTCACAAAGTTGAGTTTGTGTTTGTGCTTTGCGTTTGAACACTGCAAGGGCTGCCACTCATTTACAATTTCGAGGAGTTCAAAGAAAGGAAGTTGAGCCGTAGTCATGGAGAGGAGAGAGTCTGATTTGGAAACTTCATGGTTTCCTCTCTGATTTTGGCATTTGTTGGTGTCTTCAACTTTAGCATGCACTGGGGTGCTTTGCACTAGAATAAAAAAGTGTTTGTTTTTTTTCCAAATCTGAGAACAAGCTGGACAAGTAAAACAATCCCGATCAAAATACCCAAAGAGAAATGCTACAACTGAAACCAGACCAATCATTTCTCAAGTCAACCTAACATGTGCTCTATCAGTTTCAGAATATTTGAATGCATGGGATGGTGGGTGGATAGGTTAAGAAGGTAGATAAACAGATGCATGTGATCCAAGGTCAACAGAAGACACAAGGTGACTTTTGAAGGGTGCGGAGGAGGATTTGAGTAGATAAAAAAAAAATCAATTTTGTTCGATCTCATCCTTTTAAAAACAGTACCTATTTGCAAACAATCTATAATGGAGACAGAAATTTAACACACCCCACTTCCCAAATAAACCACATTTGTAATACTTTGGTTTTTAAATCAACATTTGATTATCTCTTCTAGTTTGTTATGTATTACATTTTGAGAAACCCTTGCTCTTTTGTTATTGCAAACTGATTTTAGCTGTTGCATTTTGATCAGCCTGATCTATGTTTGACCCCCTAACAGCAAAGGTTACAAGGAACACCAACAGAAAAGGCAGAGATATATATATCTAAATTTAGAATCACCATTTCAAGGTTATAGCAGTGAGACATTTCAATTAAACTACTTCCTGACAGCAAATTTAAGTGAAAGGATGGGAAAGGTACTCAACACAGAGAGAATGAAACTGTCACTACAGATTGAAGTGGAGAGAAAACCTGAAATGTCACTTTAAATTGTTCCTGACATTCTAATAACAGAAGAAAAGTACAGTTATAGGTAAACAAGTATGGTTTGTGCATGCATTTTTTTATGTGAAAGTACACAAATGATGTCCGTTTTTGTTTATTATTTTAAAGGTTGTGCATTCATTTGGGTGGCATTACATTATTTCAGTGCTTTGAGAAACAGAATGAGAATGAACATTGAAAAATACAGAAACCATGGCACCATAATCACCTCAAATATGTTTCTAGTGACAAACCAGCCATAATAACAAAGGTGGCAACACTCCTGGTTTTTCCTGCCCATTAGTACAGCATTCACCATTTCTGATGGACCATGTCAGGCCTGTGTGGAGGTGGAATTTCACCACCTGACAGCTTCTTGCGTTTTAGTTGGACACATTTTTTTTTTTTTTGGTGAAAATTGAAATAAAATCCTCCATAAAAATGGATGTTTGTTGCAATGGTCCACATCACTTTAGTTGTGTGTTTAAATAATGCAGTAAATGTGACTTTTGCTACATTTTTACATGAAAAAAAACAAACATTTTTTTTCAATATTTTCATACAACATATTTTCATGTATTGACATATAATCAGTTCAACTCTATATAAAACATTAATCAGTGATTTTTAAACTCAAAGTAGAATTAGTTACTGTGTTTGTAATTCTGAATTGTAGCTATTCTTCTTCTTTAGGTTTTAGCTATCTTGCTATTTATCTTTAGCATTTGTGTTGCTAAATGTAACTGCTGCTTTTAGCTTCTAGCTATTGTTCTGCTGCTGGCAGTTTTACTTTGTTTCACAGTTTTCTCTGTTCTGTTCATTTTACCATCTCAAGTTTTAGTTCCATTGCCAAATATGGGGCACTCAACATTCAAACTACTGTACATTTTGCAACACATCCATTTTTATTTTATTTTTTGTATGTTTTAAGCGCTAACTTCTGCACACTCGCTACAAAAAGTGAAGTTTGTGTTCAGTCCAACGATGTAAGAAGCATTTGATATCAATTTATCTGTGGTGTATGCTGTGAAGCATAGCTGGTTGCACATTGCCTTATGAGCTGTCCAGCTCCAAGCATATGATTTAAAGACTACATGCTCTGCAGCAGTGACCTGCAGGATTATCTGGAAAAGTAGCAAGGATTTTAGTGCAGTAATAGCATGTGATTTTAGTAATCGTTTATAAAATGCACTTTCGACCTGAGGGTGGAAGTCTAAGTTACAGAGTCTGAAAAAGGTATACAGACCCAGACCTCCTGCTTTTATAAATTCTAGTTGGATATATTGCATATACAACTTAAAAACTTCATCTAAAACAAAAGGCAAAACTTAACTATCATTTTTTTTATGTCTGAGATCAGCTCTGTAAGGTGAAAGAAAATGTTTCTGAATGTATTTGTGAGATGTCATTTCAAAATAAGCTCCTTCAGATATGATACATTGTAAGTTCTCAGACATTTGTTCCAGAAAACATAAATTAAAATAATATGTAAAACAGAAACTTTGATAAATAAACCACATCATTTTAAAGGCAATGCGAAAAGTAATGAATCTCTACAATTACAATTATGTATCTTAAAAAAAAAAAATATATATATATATACACAGAAGATGTATGAAGAGGTTCTTGGTATTTCTTAAATTAATATAT
>JARVGV010000645.1:9027758-9040759 GCA_031762435.1 Hypsolebias longignatus | reverse complement strand
CTGTGTACATAATTTTGTTTCATCACATGTACCACATGTGGTGCAAATGACAATAAAGACTCTCTGACTGACTCTGACTCTGAAAACAAGAATAGAAACATATATATTGTTTGTCTCATCCAAACCAAATTTTGCATTTCAGATCAGAATATTAGACCGTTCTTATAAACTGTAAATATTGATTTAATAACAAATGAACCACTCCTTGAACCCTAAATGATATTTGTTGATGATTTTTGTTACGGCTGAGCTGCCTGATTAAGTGAAGCGTTTAGCTCCTTGGTGTTACGGTAGTGATGGTGGTGATAATAGGCACATAGAGATAATAAAACATACTCTTATGGAATAATGGCTGAGGCATTTGAGTACCCTGAAAAAGCCAGCTGATGAATTTTTAAATGTTAATCTTTGAAGAAGCAGCAGGAGTGCAGTCGTCAGTAAAAATGAGGGGCTGTCAGGAATCTGCAGCTGCATAATTAATTGTTGAGTTTTTGCAGTGGGCATGCATCTACTGAGACCCATTGCAGATATTATACAGCTGTTAACTTTTGCGCCAATTTAATTTTTTTCACTTTTTCATCCCTTTTTCACTCTACGCCTCCACCTCGTTTTTTCTTTTCTTTTTTTTTCTTTTTTTTTTTTACAACCTGTGTCGGTGTGTGAATGCATGTGAGTGTGTGTTTCTGTGTAATTAAGTGTACATATGTGCAGAGCAAACACGTGATGAAGAGCATGAAGCCCTTGAGTATACGAGCCAGATGTTGCAACATGAATCTACAATCGTATCGACAAAGAGCACTGTGGAGCAGTTTACACTCGCAAGTCGAATCGCTTACAGATATTAATATAATGCTCATTTCATCTAGATAGGGGATTTTTATAACAGTTAGAGCCGACCTCTGTAACCTAATTTAAATAGTCTTCAGTTGCATAATGAGCAAACGTATTATTCACATACAATTTTCTATCATATTCAGTATTATCATCCATTTGTTATAAATTATCTTTTTAACTGTATCAGAGTTAAAGCTTTAATTTGCAATGATAATGATAAATGTATCATTTTGAGAGAAAGCAATTAGGTTTTCTAATGTTTTAATTTTTTCTTTTTTTGCAAAAGTGGAGTTTGACCTTATGAGCGCACACTGTACTGTTTATGTATTGCAGTCACACCCACTGTTTGTTTGCTCAGAATGAAATATTTCCATTTTTATTTTCGTAATTAACCCCGGCTGAGGCCTGAAGCTGCCCAAGTTAATGAAGTTGAGATTTCTGTGAAGGATTAATTAGAACTCAGATGGGGATGGGGTAGGAGGGCTGCGTGTGTATGAGGCAGGAGAAGAGGGGATAAATAAACAATGTAATAAATGACGCAGTGCATGGTCTTTAATGCACAATTAAATTGGGATTGTCTTGGGATCAGTCAAAGCACACACAAGTTACTCTCCTAAGCTTACTTCATATATCATGCCTTCACTCTTAATGGTTAGAGCCAACCCAGGCAAGCCCCTTGGTGATGCCTAAATGCTATGTATAAACACACAGACAGATTTTGTGATGTCTCATTACCAAGTACCCTGATAAACCAGGACACACATGCAAATTCACCTGAGGGCTGAAGGGGGATAGCATCCAGTATTTTTGCATAAGCATTCAATGTCAGAAAATTCCCATGATGAAAATGTAAGTCTTGCACAGTTTCTAAATAAATACTGTATACAATTATAATTTTTTTCCTCAGTTTACCAATTTTGTAAAAGCCAATAAATCATAAAATCTACCCTTGGTTATGTCAATAGCTGTGTTTCCTAAAATCCAAGCAAAACAACAAAATACAGCAGCCAATACAGAGTAGGGGTGTAAAGGTAGATGCATTTAATTGACATGGTGCAAACGTCTTGGACAGATGCAGGAACTAGATAACTAATGTGCCAGTCACAACTGATCATGTTTTGAGAGGAGTTGAACCCAGTGTGCAGACCAAAACTCCATGCTCAAATTTAAAAGAACTCCTACTTTATCAAACAAGAAATCAATACAAAAAAGCTGACGAGGGAACACAAAATACTCAAATGAAAAACTCAGGTGGACTCAAAGGTGGAAAAACATGAATGGACGTAAAAAGCAAAATGCACAGAAACTAATATGGGAGAAACGGACAACACCTGTGGAGAGACAATCAGGATCAGGTGAGAGTGGGAGGAGCCAGAGATGAAGGGGGGGGGAAACACTTGGGAAGCTGAAACAAAAGTAAAAGCAAAACTACAAGAATCACAGGAAATAGATGAATAAAACACAAAACAGACCCTGACACAACCAATCAGTCACCTCTTTCATGCTGAGGAGTGCACTCAAACAAATGTGTCCCCCGTTGCGAGGCGAATAGGAGGAACTGGAAATACCCTCTATCCGTGCATGTTGTCAGGCTGATACTTTGAAAAATAAGTCCATCTATCTAGCCATCCATCCATCCATTATCTTCAACTTATTCCGAAGTCGGGTCGCTGGGGCAGCAACCTGAGCAGGGAAGCCCAGACATCTCTTTCCACAGCCACCTCTTCCAGCACTTCTGGGAGGATTCCAAGTTGTTCCCAGGCCAACTGAGAGATGTAGTCCCTCCAGAATGTCCTGGGTCTTCCCCAAGGTCTCCTCCGAGTCTGACATGCCTGAAGTACCTCCCTAGGGAGGCGCCCGGGAAGCATCATTACAAGATGCCTGAACCACCTCAACTGGCTCCTCTCGATGTGGAGGAGCAGCGGTTCTACTCCGAGTCTCTCCCAGATAACTGAACTTCTCACCCTATCTTTAAGGGAGAGACCAGCTACCCTGAGCAGGAAACTCATTTCAACCACCTGTATCCACAATCGCATTCTTTCGGTCACTACCCGAGTTCGTGACAATAGGTGAGGGACCGTAGACTGACTGAGAGAGTTTTGCCTTACAGTTCAGCACCCTTTTCACCACAACGGATTAGTACAGAGTCTGCAATACAGCAGATGCTGCACCAAGCCGTCTGTCAATCTCACGCTCCATTCTTCCCTGACTTGTGGGAAAAAAAAAAAAAAAAAACTGAGATTCTTGAACTCCTCCACTTGAGACAGAACCTCGCCCTCAACCAGAAGAGAGCAATCCACTGAAATGAAAAATAAGTGAGGTATGAATTTCCATTTTAGTGTATGGCAACATCTAGGTCTAAGATTTTTTTTATGTTTTTATCTGTAATGAGTCGCCATGTCAAAAAGCCAAGATGGCTGTGATCATATATGTATACTGTATATGAAAGCCTTGTGGGTTGGATAACTTGAAACATAAGTGACATGCTGAATTTCCATTTTTTTTTTGGTATGTAGCTGATTTTAGATGTAAAAAAAAAAAAAAAGGATCCATATCAAATCTCTTTTTGCCTTGCCAAAACCCAAGATGGCTGCCGCCATAAATGTCCATCCATATTGTGAGCTAAATAACATTAAATATAAGCAACATGCCAGTTTCTTTTTTAGTGTGTTGCTACATCTAGATGAAAAACACTATCAAAAATGTGTTTGCGACGTCAAAATTCAAGATGGCCACTGCTATTTGCTATCCGACAACACATAGCAAAGTAATCCCATTCAAGGAAACTACGTTTTCTAGTTTTAATGTTCAAAAATATAGTTTTCTTAAATGATTAGGGTGGCTGAAGATTGAGCTATGGCGGCCATGAGCACCCTTTAACACACTTTGCATTGAATTCTTCCAGCATTTTCTATTTGTTAGCATCATAAAAGTTTGCAAATGTTTAAATGTATAAAATTATTTTCAGAAATTTTCAAAGCTGAATAAGCACTTGTGAAATTAAACTCCTGACGTTTTGTACATGCATTCCTCAGAGAGTCAGAGTATTAAAGTTAAAAACAGTTAAAGGTGACATTCCTAAATGTATTACACACATAGTCGAACAAATCTTTTTAAGTTAAATTTTTAAGCATGCTATGATTTTCTCTGCGACACCGAGGGAGAGTAAGACTTCAAGATGTGGTAAAACTGAGAAACACTTCAAGTCTGGCAGTCGGTGTGAGTTGAGGCTCTGTAGACAGCCCAAACCATGCTGGGTAATACGCTCATTTGTCCATATTTTTTCTTCAGCTCCCGTGGGACCGTCTCTCCTTCTGTTGCCTTATCCCGATATTTCTGAGGGAATCTTTACACAAGAGATCTCTATCAGAGCAAAATCTGTGTTCAACAGTTCACTAGGCAGCACTTCACTCAGCAGTGAAGAGACGGAAGCTGCTACAAAGTTAAAAGCCTGAAAACTGTATGCCGTTTGGTCAGCTCCATTAAAAATTATCTTTGTCCTTTTCCCCTTTTCTTTATATTATATATGTAAAATGGGTATATCTTGGTAATTTACAGTATGTGACTGCTATCAGACTCCATTGTGAACACTTCAGAGTCCTGAAGTGCGCAGAAGAAGACGTGAAGTCACACTCAGCACGCTGTGTTTATAGAGGTAAATATGGGTGCTCACATGTTGCATGTGTGGATCGGTTCTGAAGTGGTTGTTAATTTGAGAGAGCTAAATTATTACCTGTGATATGTGTTTCATTCAGTGTTTACATTTGATCTTGTTGCAGCCTACTCAGGTGCAGAATTACACTTCTGAAATTACTACTGGGTCCTGAAAGCATAAGTGAGGGAAAAAAATACAAGTACAGTATTAATTCCATCAGTATCAATAAAATCCAGCAGGTTGGTATACAGTACAAGCTTTAGTAAATTCTCACTCATCCAGGACATGACAAATCTAAAAAGTAAAAAAAAAATTGACAAACAAACTGGACTTCTGTTGTGTAGCCAAGGTTTTAACTGCATGACATTGGTCTCAGTAGTACCGGTATCTATATTTGGATGAATTTCCTTAACCAAATTCCAATGGCGTGAACGTCAGATGTAATGTGACATGACTGTTCAGACTGTCACTTTGAAAAACATCAGATCAGACATACCCAATTTAGAACAATGTATGAAAGTGACCAAGGTCGGATTTTTAAAAATGGGATTAGATACGTAAAAAAAAAAAAATGTCAGGGAAGTATTATACATGGGTCACATGGGCCAAAATTTTGATTTGGGCAACTTTTGTCTGCCATGAACATAGCTTTATGTTGAGAAACTACAAAGTTGTAGCCATTTTGGGTAAACCTTGAAACAAAGTTATGCACAATTTCACATAGTACCTTGCATAATCTCATATTAGTTAGCACTTGGAGAATGTGTTGTGAAAACCTCTCAGCTCTCACTATACCAAGTTTTACTTTTAAAACAATTTTTGTGAAGGCTAACATCAATTAGCTCTGACTACCATTTTCAATTGAGCAGACTTGTAAAGGTAATCAGTCATAGATGCACAGTAACAGTAACTACATGAGACTTTAATTAAAGTTTTTTTTTACGGTTTTGAGATGTTTTCCTAACAGACAGATAGGGCAACATCACCAATTATTGCCAAGATTTGAAGCAAAGATGCAACATGTTGAGCTCAAATAACGTTTTGGTAAAAGCACTCTGCAATTGTTACTTTATGTGGGTTTTTAGTAAAATCTGGTTTATAATTCATGGGATATTTTGCTAATGGTACAGACAAATGAACAGACAAACAAAAAAAGATCACTCACTCATCTTCCTTCATCATCAAGCGCTGAAAACAGATGTTATGGTAAATGGAAAAAACAAAATAAAAACAATATTTGATGTGGGTTTTTTTGTAAAATGTCTCATTTGTCAGGAAATTAAGCATTATGAGAGTAAATTGTTGCTTTAGTAGTTTGTGAATCACACAGTCTACACTGGTCCAGCTGAACTGGTTAAACTGGTCATACATGATAACTAAACTGTTTTAGACTATAGATACATGTTGCCGCTTTGATCAAAGTTGCCCTGAAGCTTTTATTTTTTTTATTTTTCTATTGCTTCTTTTGAGTTGCAGCACACAGCAAGTCAATGGAAGCTTCTTTTTGGATCACAGTCTTATGGACTTCCTCCAGTTACAGGATATGTGTTATTCATTTGAAGTCCTGTCCTCCGGGCAGTGAATGGAGGATATCTGAGTTCAGGCCATGAACCGATCAATGTAACCCGCAGGCAAACACACAAATAGAAATTTCTGCTTCTGATATTGGGATATCTGGGTACGTAATGTGCCACAAAACAATCTTATTTAATCATCTCCCAGAAATATTTACATTTATTTTCAGAATAACGCATACTTTAAAGTGGATGTTTCCAGGTTGTTGTTCTGCTCTTTGACCAGCCTGAATCCAGTTTAAAGAACTGAATGTGCTGTTTCAAATCAAAACACAGCCTTTAGTGCTGAAATATTACAATAATACTACTGTAAAAATAGCATTTTTCTGTGGTAATCAGTGTGAACGCTGAGTCCAAATGACTGATTAAATTTTCTAAATAAACTAAAAGTGAGTAGCAAATTGCTAGCGAAACAACTTGAACACAAAAAATAACTACAACCTAGGTAAATTATAAATTTAGCTAAAGTCTCTAAAAATAAACAAGCTAAATAAATTCAGTATAATAACACCTTTATTTAACAGTTACAGGGGAAATTAAATTGATGAGTCACACACTGAAGATCTGGAAGAGTTGCGGAAGCAAGACTTAGACAAGGTGACTGTGTGCAGCAGGTTTCATGTCAAGAAAAAGCACCACAGATCTTTGCTTTGAGGTTGCTGATGGAGAAGTACAGAGGTCAGAAAGAACTCCATTGTGTCTTTGTGGATTTAGAAAAAGCATACGACAGGGTGGTGAGCGAGGAGGTGTGTGGTATTGCATGAGTAAATCTGGAGAGTATGTTAGACTGGTACAGGACATGTATGAGGACAGCAGGACAGTTGTGAGATGTGCTGTAGGAGTAATAGATCTGGTGATAGACCAACTAACAGCTGAGGTCAGACAGGAATCCCTGTGGACTATTATGTTTGCAGATGACATTGTGATCTATGGTGAGAACAGGAAACAGCTGGAAGAGAACTTGGAGAGGTGGAGGTATGGACTTGAAAGAAGTGGAGTGAAAGTCAGCCATAGTAAAGGCCCCAGTCTACTTGGGCATACGTCAGTCCGCAGAAGTCTGCGCGTACCGGATTAGACTCGAAGAAGACGCCCTGAGGGCATGTCCGTGCAAAGCTCAATTTTTACAACTACATACTCTGTCACACAATAAACTGCCCAGCGACAGACTGTTTTGTATAAAATGTACAAAGGACATAAAATAATCCATCAAACTTGGTTTGATAAAAATAAAAGTACAGTATACAGTTAGAAAAAATGTTAAATCAGATCAGTGGGTGAAATAGTGTTGAGAAATATTCACATAATGACAAAAGAAGAGTTGATTTTGCACTTTAAAGTGTGAGTTGTTCAAAGAGCTATGAAGGAAAATGAGATGAAAGAAAAGAGATGGCATTTATCAGCTTTATCCTAGCATAATGCCAGTTTCCATTTAAAGGCTCTCCTTAAACTAATGCAAGGTGGTAAAAACCTGACTCTCTTACTCTTCATTCCATTAGGTCCTCCTCACTGAACCACGGTGAAACGTTATTCTCTCTGCCTGTCCAATTACCCCACCATGCATGCAGGTTTAAAGCAGAATGGCTTTCCCTACCTTACAACTCAAAGCCTGCCAAACTATTCCATCCATAAAACTGACCAGCACACACATAATGTGTTTAACCTCATCTCCTTTTCTTCTGTGAAAATTATTTTGCAATGCAAAACTGATGTGACTGTTGTTCATTTACTAATAATGAGAGTGGCAGAAGGGTTAGACACCTTGTTGTTCAAACAACCAAAATCTCTCAGCTGCTGAGCCTCTCAATTTCAAAATCCTGTTGAGATGCAGGATGGTTTACAAGATCAATGGTTTTTATGTCCTTTCCATTACCTTATGATGGTCATATGCAACAAAGATAAGAAAAGCTGCAACTTCAAAATGCTCATGAGACGTTAAATTTAATAAGTGTGGGAAAAGGTGAAACTACACTTACTGATGGGCAAATTTAGTCAGATAAAAGAAAATCTTCAAACAATAAACAATTTTTTTAACCTAATACTTTGTACATTACAGTTTATTTAGATTAAATAAAGGACCTAACTTTTTTGAAGGAATGTTACACTGCCTTTTATGTTAGTGTTTCAGAATAAGATCATCATATTTTGAGAAATGAGTTACAGCTACTTTGATTTAAACTTTTTTTTAAATAACTCTGTGCATAATACTGTGATATCTAACCTGATTTGTTAATGCTTAAAACATGTGTTTTAAGCTACAACCACACCAAATGTTAGCTCAATATATGTAAAATGCACTGAGGTATAGCTATTGTTGTATAGACAGAATGATTAGTAGTGGCAGCCATCTTGAACTGTGTTCACTTTAAAAGTTAATTAATGTCAGTTTATTTCTATAGTGCCAGCTTACAATAGAAGTTATCTCAGGGCATTGTACAGAAGCATTCACATTCATAAAAGTCAACTAGTAACATTATTTATCTAAGGAATTCAGCAGATTGTGTTGTCTTCATTTTGTCACAGTCTTCCATCCTGAGCAAGCACAAGGGCAACAGTGGAAAGGAAAAACTCCTGCTGAACAGGAAGAAACTTCCAGCAGAACCAAGGACAAGCAGCCATGTGCTTCACCTGGCAGAATAGAATGTTCAGAATGGAGATGAGCAGGTGAGTAGGTCTATCTCTATAGGAGGAAAGAAATTATTATTATTTTTTAAACCACGTTGTTAGAAATTATTAGAAATACAAACTACCAGTGTTCATTTGTATCTATTCATTTGAGGAAATTATGTTGATTTGTCCTCCTGCAGTCCAAGCCTACAGTGCCATAACTAAGGGACAGCCCAGGAAACCCAAGCCAACCCCATCTTCTGGAATTATCAAAAAGGAAAGACTTGAGTAAAATCTTAAAAGTATACAGTGTGTCAGCCTCACAGACAAAAACTTGAAGTTGATTCAGCAAGAGAGGAGCCTTGATTACTGAAAGCTTTGATAACTGAGTGGTATTTAGGTAAATTCTTAATTGTGATATAGCCTTATGTTTCTTCATTTCCGACTTGTTTCTCCACTTCCCTGTATCTCCTAGGGAACATGCCTGAAAACTGATTGGGTTCTTTCTACTGCAAATTGGTCAAGAGACTTCATTATGCTGCTCAGATTACTGTAAAATGAAATGCAGTTGGTGGGTGGGGATGGAGGTTGTGCACCTGGACTACATTCAGGATCCCCCAAAAGCTCTGGACCTGAAGTAACTAGTGTTTCACCTTAAAGAAGAAGGGCATTAACCTATTGAAATGTAGGTGGGAATTCTGCTCGGCCATTGCTGTGAATTTCTGCACCATCAAAGAAGCTCCATCCAGAGCTGCTTTCACTCTCAGCAACCATGCAGCTCAGTCAGACACCATACCACGGGTAATTCCTGAGAGTGTAATGCAGGACAACAAGAGTAGATGGAAAGTGTCAGTGTCTTTATGCCACCTCTGCACAGATGCACCACTGCAGGCACACACAGCCATATGTCCATACACAGAATGCTAGCATGTGCATCACATCTGATTAGACTATTTTATTTTATATATATATACACACTCACAAATGCCAAGATAAACCTGTATGTTGAGCCTTCTTATCTAAGATTTTCATTATAAAGATCTTACATTTTTCTATTATGTTCAATGAGTTTAATGTACTATAACTTCAGATGCAAACAACTTTGACCAATTCAAATACAGTATACATATTGTAAAACCTACTTTAGAATGCAATTTCCATTATGCACACATACATGACAGTGTAATTTAAAATCTCTTATTACACAAGTTTTAGTAGAACTCATGTAAAATATGTAGCTTACAAAGAATGTAGTAATTTAAATGTTTAAAAAGTCAGTTTCTGTTTATTTTGTTAACCTAATTATGCTCAGGGTTTTTTGTCTTTGAGATTGTTGTGAGATTAGTGATTTAACATGTATATTGTAAATGTGTGGAATTAGATTTTATGCATGTTACAACCATTGGAATAAGTTTAGGAGGCACAGGGTGTAACCAAAAAAAATACAACAAAAAAAAACTGTAAACTAAACATACAACTAAAAAACAACCCAACTTGGCATTACAATAATTTAATCATTAAGCATTTAGGGCGTTACAGACAGGAGGGGAAGTGATGAACTTCAGGGTCTCCAAGGCTAACAAAAATAAATAAATAAATAAATAAATAAATAAATAAATAAATAAAAATAAAAACCTTCTGGCTAGAAAACAAAATCACCTCTTAAAAACAAAAAGTACAATTCCTAAGCTCTCTGGCCAAAAAAAAAAAAAAAAAAAAAAAAAAAAAAAAAAAAAAAAGGGAGAAAATTTAAATAAAAAAAAAATGTAAAAAAACCCCAATTAAACTTCACATCTAAACAAAGGAGCTCAACTCAGAGTTGCTAAAATGTTTTGTACACAGAGTTCAACTGAGTCAACCACACACTGCAACGCTCAGAACCAAGTGGAAACACCCAAGGAAAAAGGGGGCGTGGCCTTGGGTCACTGAAGCTTTTATGCAGTCCACTGATGAGGAGGAAGTGATTCCAGGTGTGCAGCATGGTGTGACAGCAAGCCTGCAAACAAGCAAATGAGGCAAAAGGTTTTCCTCAAGTAAGTGAACCCCTAGAAACCAGTGGACGTATAGCAAAGCACACAGAGAGACATTTTGCAGTTACAACAAATACAGTGCTGGACGCTGATGAGTGGACATCAGACTGCAGATGAAAATGAAAAGTGAGTTGAGAATCCTGTATTAAATCAGCCATCCATTTTTTTTTTCCACCTGCTTTTCCATTCCAGGTTGAATGGGGTGTCTATCTCAGTCACTGTGCGAGAGGTTGGGGGACAACTTGGTTAGATTTAAAGTCCATCACAGGGACATGAACATTTCATTCAAGTGAATGATGTCCTGCAGAATAGACAAATAAATAAATAAATAAATGTTAGCTGTGTGTGTTTTTAAATATAATTTAAATTTTTAATCTATTTGATTACAGTATGGATGTTTATCTTTTTGAACTGTGAATTTCTATCATCAATATGTAGACCTTGATCAGGACTTTTATACTGGTTATCTGTTTGATGACTCTGTCGTCAACATGTGGCATGGAGGATGCGCAGCAGCAGAAAGAAAAGCATTGCAGAGAGTGGTGAAGGCTGCACAGAAGTCTGTTGGAGTCAGTCTCCACACAATCACAGACACCTACACCTCCAGATGCAAGAGGGCCACTTGCATCATGAAGAACCCCACTCACCCAGCACACATTTTTTTTCCCTGCTCACCTCAGACAGGGGGTAGAGGAGCAATACGTGCAGAACCACAACACTGAGGAACAGCTTCTACCCTGAAGCTGTTAGACCCATAAATCCCTAACCAGGATTATCACTGTGAGAAAAAAAAATCACTGTAATGCCACTTGATTGTTGACATGTGCTGCTGATTATTCATGCTGATAACCTCATGCTGCTGATTTATTTCATGCTGCTGTACTCATTCATACACATCTGCTCACACAGACCACATGCGATGTGAATGATAATAAATAATATTGACCTTGACCTTGATGACCTCAGAAAAGGTAGATGTGAGATGCCATTCCTGCACCATCACTGTTAGCTCTTCAGACGTGCTTTACTGGTAAGAGCAAAGCAGCAAAAGCATAGAAGAGGCAGCAGCGTCCATCGCCTTTGTAGTAAACAACAAAAACAACGGTACTCTTCCAGTATCCACACCGGTGTGGCTGCTCGTGTTGCCTTAAAAGTTGTGTCAAATGTGAGAGGAGTTTGCAGCTCCTAACAAACAACTGCTATCAGCTGGGGAATAAACTACAAAGAACTGCAGCAAGATCCCAGCATGAAAACAAGAGGAGTGGAGCTTCTGCAGATAAAAACAGGTTTTATTTCTACAGAACCCTTGGAATGTTAAAGTATAAAGGGTCACGCAAGGATATCTAAACACAAACATATATTTTTGAACTGTCTGAGTTTGTGACTTTGTATTCTGAAGGCAAAAATAATCTCATTTCACTGTAAATGGTGTTGTTGTTCAGATGAGATATGAAGTGGGTGACACGTTGACAAATGTCTAAAACAAGTGAGCCGAAACAAAACAAGACCCTTTTTTGATTTTGCTGTTTGTGTCTCTGATCACTCACTTTCTTCTTTAATAATTTGGGGTTAACAATTTATACCCTTTTCAAGTATGATTTTCTGTTTATATATAGTGTCATCAGTACATGCAATACATAAAAACATTCAGAATCTGTAAATATAATTAGTGTAAATGGGTGATTTATGGTGTCAAAACAACACGTGGAGATATTTTTAGTCGAGACAGGCAGCCTTATAGAAACTCCTGTCTTCACTGCCACACAAGAACATCATGTACTCTGCAGCAGTGTCACTTCGGGAGTGTACACACAAAGTACCTCATACTATCACTCTCTCCAGGGACTCTGTAATGTTCAGCATTGTTTGTGCACACCTGGCAGTTTGCTCATGTGAATTGCAGGACTTTTCCCACTGCACACGTTAGCCCAAAACTGTCCTTTATGTCAAATTAATGGTTCACTAACACCTTTACTTTTTTTACACCAAAATTATGGTGCTGAAGCAGTTCTTCTTTTATTGCTGGTGCAATAACTCCAAGATTTAAAAAAAATTGGTACTACTGCTAATAGTGGTGTTTTGACACATGTGATACAACTTTAATGTTTGGAACTGAAATTATAAATAATAATAATAATAATAATAATACCATACCAGCTTTATTTATAGAGCACTTTAAACACCCACAGGACCAAAGTGCTGTACACACAACAAAAACATTCAGTCAGATAATTTTTTTCATTCAACCTTTATTTAGGCAGGTTAATCTCATTGAGCCGCGAGGACTCATTTACAAGAGAGACC
>JARVGV010000645.1:8980021-8995293 GCA_031762435.1 Hypsolebias longignatus | reverse complement strand
AGTATGATAGTAGTATTATTTTTTTTGGGGGTTTTTTTTTTTGTTTTTTTGTATGTTAGTAGTATACTTAGTATATTTTTAGTATTTTTGATGCA
Source organism: Hypsolebias longignatus (assembly GCA_031762435.1). NCBI lineage: Eukaryota > Metazoa > Chordata > Actinopteri > Cyprinodontiformes > Rivulidae > Hypsolebias > Hypsolebias longignatus. The sequence goes on along the minus strand of JARVGV010000645.1, from coordinate 8,995,198 downwards.
TGCTTTAATATTTGTTGTTGTGTTTTTGGTCGAGTCGAGGCGGTTCGTCTTGTCCTAAGCCTTTGATTGCATTGTTGACCTTGTGTTGATTTTGCACATGACAAATAAACCAAACCTGAACCTTAAGCTGGATGTCCTTCCTGACGCAACCACAGACCACCGAGCTACCATAGCCCTCTGTGTGGAGCAGAGAGCTGTTATTTAGGGTGCCTGGGGGAGCAGATGGTGTGGGTTAAGGGCCTTGCTCAAGGGCCCAGAGTGGGGTAAATAGGGTGGAGGCAGGTGTGGGTGCTTCACCTATCCCACCCATATTTTGATGTTGTCGATACCCAGAGCAATCTTCCAATCACAGGCCCACCTTCTCTAACTGCTGCACAACCACTCTCACGTCTTGCAAATGAGGATAGCATGTGATGTCATCAACTTATTGCCAGATCCAGCTGGACCAGAAATGGACAGAGTTCAAATATTTCTTCATGCACTACACCATGGTCACTATCTAATGGACTATCCAATGTGGAGCTAGGTGTTTTTACATTTCTAACACAACTGAACGCTTCATTCTTCATAATTATCTGCAGAGAAGGAGTCACTTAATTAAACACTAACAAGATATTGCACATTGGAACACATGCCAGAGGTGACGGACAACATGATCACAATAGTTTAGGTAGAGGAAATATAATTAACATCACATGGACTTATATAAAATCTCTGCACATATATGTTAAAGTGTATTGTTCTGTTAACACAACATATTGTTGCTGTAACTATACAAGAATATTCAATATGAAGCAATTATGACTTATTATCACCATCAAAATAGTTTACTATAGAAAAACAGACTTTAAAGTTGTATTATCAAGTCATTATATTGGTTTAATTTGTTTTATATTACAAATTACAAATAGTTTTGTTTTAGATCTCAATGCTTTGTATAAAGGATCACTTCATATGTTCTTGTTTAGCTAAGACAGAGGGAAACTAAACACTTTACATCAGAAACATCTTAAAGCAAGACTCAGATATCCCAACAATAAGCTAAGGGCATTAGCATTAGCCTTGATTAGCCTGCTGCGTCAGGTCAAGCTGCAATGCATTATGGTTTGTTTCTAGCACTGTACTGTACAACTTCTGGACTAATGGTAAAACTGAAATATCTGTTGTTTAGACTTCCATATTCACTGACTTGAGCAATTTATTTATTTTTATTTTTATTAATCTGCAGTGTTAGTGTTGTGAAATGTACTAAGAATTGATTTTTCAGCTTTTTTTTTTTTTTGTAATCTTGTGTAGACCTATCATTAAGGAAATGAAGATGGTGATTTATTTGCAATACACAAAATGCCAAGGCAAAAAGCTCAATCATGAATCCATAAAAAGCACTATTAATGTCATATATGGTAAATAAGACGTAAGCTATGAAACAACAAGTATTTCCTTTAACCATTTTTTAAACTTTGAATAAATGGCATTAAAAATCAGAGCAAAGACAAGTTATAGTTTAGTTCCTCCAGATCAGTGGATTTGGTGGAAGGAAATTTGAAGACTAAGAGACAAGGAATTCCGTCCTAGAGTTTATGTTGTAGATCTGCTTATGGACATTTCCATCATTTTAAAACTTTTAAATGAAGTCAAATATGATACATGATATTCTGATCATATTTTAAGGATCTTCAATGATTAAGTGGTTATAAAAAACTATATGGATTATTTGAACATTATCTGTTTGATGTGGCAACAAAAATATTTTTGTCAAGTAATGTATGATTTATACAATTTGGTCCAATTTTGCAAATATAATAGGTGGATTCCATTTTTCAAAGTTGGGCCTAAGCAATTATAAGAAATATTATATTATATGTTATTATATTATATATTATATTATGTTATGTTTGTGTTGCTTTGGGTTCTATCTGGGTCATCACGGAGTATGCTATTTTGCTGTTCCCCATTTGTCCATGTCAACAACTGACCTGCTTTCCCTCTCGCCTTCCTTCCCCTTCCCTCCTCTCCTGTGTAAAACCATTTAGCTTTGGATGAGACAACCATTCAGTTTGTGGAGGGGAAAAAAATTGCTGCCCAAGTTTAAAATCAATCACATCGACCTTTGGAAATGTCCGTTTCTAATGTGCTACTGTGGTGTGTCTGTAAAAGTAAAATTGTCTGCTGCTAACCACTAACTCTACACAAAAAGAAAAAAAAAAGGAGGAAAAATAAAGCAGCTGATGTGCATTGGTCAGAATGATTTATATTTCAGCATTATTCTTTTTTTTTAACAGTATTTTGTAGTTAAATTTAGTTAACTTTTCTAAGACAGTTGGCATAAAGAAAATAGAGAAAAATAAATACATATTTACAACAATTGCTTTATTTTTATTAGATGTCAACATTATGGCATGAATTTATTCATATTATGTTGCTTTTTTAAGTTATCATCTAATTTATTGATCTAGTTTAATTCACTGAGTAACTTTTTAAAGCACCATTTGACAACAAAAGTCATCACAGGGCACGTAACTAAATAAAGTTTAAATGATAAATCAAATTCAGGTCCAGGTTCAAATTCATTCACTTCATTTTGGAATAAAATACAATAAATCCACATGCATGTTGCAAACTGCCAATTAGTAAAAGTTATCTACAATGTCTCAGGAATTAAACTTTGTTTCATCAGAATCTCTCATTCTGAGAAGTGACAGTGGGAAGGAACAACTCCCTTTTAACAGGAAGAAACCTCCAGCAGAACCTTAACCAGGCTAAGGATGGGCGTCCATCTACCTTGACCGTCAGGGGTTAAAAAGGACAGGAAAGTGACACAAACATAACAGAATTGGTCCAGGATTTGTTTCTCATTTCACCTTTACATAATTAACACTTTTCAAACAAAGAGGTAACTCAAAAGGCTTAACAATACACAAATATATATAAAAAAAAGACCATTTAAAACCAAAATAAAACATAGATAACACAAAACTCTAGAATTATAGATGCAATAAAAGCATATATTACAAATCAATAAAAATCAGAGACAAATATATAAAGTGTATGCATAAGAATAGAATACATGATAAACATAAAATCATCTTGTATCATTAATAAATAAATCAGTCTCCTCAGCATATCAATGGAAGTGTATGCTTTCTTGTGATGTTTTAACCTTGTGGAACCATATACAGTATAAGTAAAACAGAACAGGACTTAGCATAGAACCCTGGGGAACACCATAATTAACTTTAGAACATGATGAGGACACATTATTGACATCTAAAAATTGGACATACAGTATTTCAAACAGATGTGACTTAAAACCCAAGCTAAAGCAGTTCTCTTGATCCCATATTGTGCTCAAGTCTGTGTATAAAAATGTGTTGGTGAACAGGCCCAAACAGGACCAACACTGGGATCCATCCAGACCAACGATGAGACAAGATCAGAATCTGAATCTGTTAAAAAAAAAAATAATATTTGGATTAGGTTATTTGTGTTCTTTAAACCCTCACTGAAACATTATACAGATAATTAAATTTCTAATGAGTTAAAAGTTTTTTTTTTTAAACTAACTGCTTGTAGGATATTATATTCAAAATAGCAGATGGATAGACACTGGTCTGTGGTGGGTTTGAACGATGGGACTGAGAGTGTGTTTCTTTTAACAATGAGTTTATAACAGCACATTTAAAAGTCTGTGGTACACAGCCAGTTAAGAAACAAATTGATCTGGTTACAAACAACGGGTGGATATGAGGTAAAACGTTCTTTAAAAGTGGAGCTGTTACAGTGTTGATGCATTAAAAGACGACAACTGACATTAATTCAGACGTCAGTAGGAGTAAAACAGAAAATAGGTGAGACCATGTTCATATCATAGCAGCATTGAAAACTGAACCATGTGAAGGATAAGAAAGTATAATAATTTATATATTTGACAAAAATGTATTGATGAAAGGTTTATACAATATTTACTGCTGAGCATTAAGTAAACCTGCTGGTCAACAGGGAGTGAGCCAACCTGGCCATAATTCTGTGTCAAATTTGGGGTCATTTTTATTTTTTGCTTAGTTGAAAATAATAAGATGATATGTTGTATGTAGAGCTGTTTACATGAAATAAAATAGACTTATGAAGCTTTTAATGGTCTTCAGAATTGTGTTCATGCCATGCTCTCCAGTTTTCTTGGACCTTTTTTGAGGCTACATAAGTGGGAGTAGAACCAGCGAGAGCATCTATTAAAGGAGGAAAGTTTTTTTTTTTTTTTTAAATAGGGCAATACTGTCAAGTGTTATACATAGAGAGGTAGCAGCCTTATCAACAACAGTCTGTTTCAGATAGAGGAGGGAATGTGGAGATGTCATCAGCAATAGGAGCACTGAACAGGGGATGATAAAGGTTCTGTAAGCTGAATTTTATTTTGGACGGAAAAACTAAGAAACACAGATTAATGACAGCAATGACTGCATTAAGAAACACAGAGAGTAGAGCAGGTAAAGGTGGCAGCACAGACATGAAGGGTGGTCAGTTTGTCCTCTAGCAGTCTTAAGTCTATTGCAGCAGAACTAATGAATAGCTTAGGAAACCCAAATCGACCCTAGGATTTATAAAAAGGAAAGTCTTAAAAGTTGACAATGTGTCAACTTCTTGTACAGAAACTGGAAGTTGGTTCCACAAGAGAGGAGCCTGACAACTGAAAGCTCTGCCTCCCATTCTGCTTTTGGAAACTCTAGGAACCACAAGTAAACCTGCAGTCTGAGAGAAATGATCTGTTAAGAAAAATATCTTTAATATGAAATAGAGCTTGGTCATTGAGAGTTTTGTATGGAAGGAGCACAATTTTGAATTATACTCTGAATTTGACAGGGAGCCAATGGAAAGAAGCTAAAACTGGAGATATATGATCTCCTTCTAACTCTCATCATAACTCTCAAGCAGCATTTTGGGTCAGTTGAAGCCTTTTAGAGTTTTATCAGTCACCCTGACAATAAAGACTCATGACGGTCCATCCTGTGTGTGAACCAGTTTTCCTGCATCAGTTTGAAACTAGATGTTTCTTTGTTTTAAAAAAACATAATAATTCGAATCTCCTTCCAAAGTTACAGACAGAGAATATGAATGTATAAAACTTAAAAATGTCTGGGAAAAAAAAATATTTTTGGCAACAATGGCTGCTGTGTTGTCACTCAGGATGGGAGGTGATTATTTTTGATCTTTTGTTGATTTGATCCACTTTGTCACTGTTTTAATCTCAAGTTTTGATGTAAAAATTCAATTTTTTATATATTTAATGTCATGGTATATTAATAGTAATGAACAAACATGAAATCCAAAGATGATCTAAGGACATGGTAAATATTTACCGGTATGTGATGACCATTTATCCTTAGAGGAGAGAATTAAGGGCCAAATGTATCAAAAATAAGAATATGTATTAAGTCTCAGTTAATTAGAAACTAGCTCTTTAACAGGTGACATAACAACTTAGTTATACCTGTTTTAGAAGTCGTTAAAACTTTCTGTTTTTGGGATGCACAGTCTGTAACCTGAAATAACCCGACAGGTTTTCATAAAATCTGTTGGATAAAATGTTAAAACACTTGTTTTACATTGCTCACCTTGGGTCAGTAAAGAATTCAAACTAAAAGTTGTGTTATGATCTTTGCCCAAAGCAGTGAATATCTCTCTCACACACACAAACACACACACACCTCCTGTATCTTACCTCACCCAAGGAATTTTAATTGAATTGATAAATCTAGAACAACTCAATCGCATTACCTTATGTAAATACTCAAGTCAGGCCCTTCCTCGCTTTCCCACCCGCTCCCAGTCCGGTGGCTCAGAAATGCACATGGGGCAAATTAACATTTACTCTCAAAGTCGGCAAATGGCAGCTCGTGCTTGCCATAGAAATGAAACTCTGGCCCCATGCAGCAGAGGAAAATATGAGAAAATATTTGAGCCGGGGAGCGATTGTTAATTCCTCGGGCAGAGCAGTAACATTTGCTTTTAGGGTCGGTGGATTGACAGAACTGGCTTCTTAAGGAACTTTTGAATCAAAGCTTGTTTTTTTATTGGCCGCTCCGTCTCGCCCCGTGCATTCAGAAGCATCGCTGTGCAATGACCAGCATTAGAATTAAAAGATGTTGAACATGAAAATAAATCCTTTCTACATTGAGAGTTCAGTTTTGAGGTCATGTTTCTCATAAATATGAAGCAGCCGACTAACAGCCATTCCTTCACAAACTACATTGTGTTTATTCTAACTGCACTATGAACACAAATGTATTGAATGCTGACACAAATACCATTTATTTTTAATAATTTGTTGTTGTTTTTATTAATTAAATCATAAAATTATTATTTTTTATTATTATTAATCTAATAGTTAACGCCATTGGGTTGGGTTTCCCAGAGCTCTGGTTCTTTTAAGATTTTACTCAAACTATTGTTTAAAGCAGGGATTAAGTAGAAAACTGAAGAAAGCTGCAAAGGAGACAGGTCTTAACAACAGGAGAACACATCGCTCCAGTCAAACCTGAGCCCAGACTCTTTTATTCAGTAAAAATAGTACCAGACTGACAGCTTGTCTAACATCATAAAGAACATTTAGCAGCTTAAGGCTTGTTGTGCCAACTCATTCTTCCCCAGCACATCATTATTCTGCTGCTTCTCCTATAAGCAACAAATACAAATAAAAAAGCAAACCACCCTTTTATTGTCATTAAGCTTGAAGTTCTGTATTTTAGATTCCTTTACCTTTGAAAACTCTTCCAACTCAGCTATTTTCTGTCATGACAGTTTGAAACTGCAGCTCGAACATACGGTGGCCCTGAGGTGTAGTTTTCAGTTGATAGTATTTGTATCAACATGTGATTCTTGACCTGCCATTGTGTATCTGTTCCTACCAAACCCAGCCAGTCGAAGCAGATGGTCGCTTGTCCTGAGCCTGGTTCTGCTAAAGGCTTCTTCCTCATGAGCGAGTTTTTCCTTTCCACTGTCACTTTCATGCTTGCTCAAGATGAGAGTTCTGTGATGGAGTTAAACTCGAAGCAGTCTTCTCCTCAGATAAATAAAATTAAATTATTATTTTTGTATATGAACGTTTCTGTTCAGTGCCCTGAGATGACTTCTGTTGTAACTTGGTGCTATATACCGCAAATAAACTGAATTAAAATTGAATGGAACTTTTTTTTTTTTTTAACTGAATTATATTCAGCCAAAGCAGAAGTAGCCAGAATCACATTTGACATAATATAATTAAATTAAGCCAAGCCACCTCAGGGCCACCATAGTTATGTTAATAAAGTAAAAAATAAAATAAAATAAACACTAAACCGCCACTACCACTTCTGGTTTGGCTTAATGTAATTCCGCTTTTTCAAATGTTGTTGTGCTTTTGTTTTTGTTGCGTTTTGTCAAATGTAATTCTTTTTTTTTTTGGAACATTGTTCATTTACACCTCAGGGCCACCGTACGAACAGGAGCTCGACTGACAGACTGAAAGTTCAGGCTGAAGGTGTGAAGAAAAGAACCGCTGTTACTTAAAATCATTGGCATTTTAAAATAAATAAAAAATACCTATCATAGTGTCGACTATTGTCATAATCATCGTCACTGATTTTGCAAACCAGTCCCAACAACTCTAAATTTCTCATCGCTCTGCTTCGTTAGGCAAAACCTCCCAGTACAGCAGGTTTGAAACAAAAATGATTATTTGGCATTCTCAGCTGCGTGAGTGTAAAAAAAAAAAAAAAAAAAAAAAGTATGGAGACACTGAGTGATCACCTTGCAGCAGTAATGCAGTAAACGATTTGCAGAGGCTCCAACGCTCTGTTCATTAAAGCCGTGATCACTCAGAGGGCTAAACGGACAGAGTTACTGTAAGAAGAGAACGGGGACATACCGCTGAAGCTCCACAGGCTCCGGAGAAGGAGCACCTCCCCATTTGCTGCTCAAGATGTTTGACTCAAGGCAATTCTTTGGTGCAGATGGCTTCTCTCTGCTCCGCTGTAGTTTGATCCTGCTGTAGAAATGTGCTGTCTTTTAGGAACGCTTGAACAAGACAGATAGACGTTTACAGAGGGGGGAAACACTGGAGCTGAAAAGGAGAGTTTTAAACACTCCTCACATCTGTCTTAATAAAACTCATCTCCAACACATCTATTCTGGCACAATGTGAATGTACTAAAAGTTTCCATTCAAGTCATCACATGTTCCCAGCTTTTAACTTTAATAATTTAATGCCCAAAATATGTTTCATTAAAGATGGTCCTGTTATTGTATGGCACTTGGGGTTTGTTACCCTGAGGCGTTTTGTAACTCGGGGACAAGCGCCTCCGAGGGAAGATGTTCATTTCAGTAACAAGACTTTCACAGTGTTTTGTTGAATTTTTCAGAATTTTCTTAAGTACCTTTCATAAATTATTCTATTGTATCATGTCAACAACTCGGAATACGTACCGCCACATTGTTGTGATTAATAATTCACACTTCATAAGCTCATGACTCTCGGAGTTGACACCAGTCGCTAAAACAAAACCAATTTGCATTTAAACTCAGAGTTAACGCTGAGCCCAGGGTTGTTAAAAAAAAAAAAGGTGTGAACTATTAGCGCGTGTTGTGGTCAGACAGTCATGACGAGGGTAAGATACGTAAAAACTGGAAGAGTTTGCATAATGTCTGCACATCTTAAAGATTCGATCACGTTTGGCTGCATTTTATTCAAACATGATTCTTTCGTGGTGTTTTGTTTGTTTATTTTGAACTAAATTATGGGTTAGTGAGAAAAAGAAGATTGACGCACAAACGATTTTCAATGCAAAATGTTGACATGAGCATGAAAAAGTGTGAAAGATACAAATATTTTATGAGAATATCAAAGGTTCAGATTTTGTCAGTGGGGTCTCGTGGCAAAGTAAATGACAGTTAATATCTTACCTGTATTTTTCTGGTCTTATCAAGGAGAAACAGAGTTTGACTGACAAGCTGATGGGTAGTCCAAGACCAAAATGGATAACTGCCCTTTTGAATCATCTTCCACCCCTCCATCCATCCATTGTCTACCTGTTTCATCCTTTTCAGGTCACTGGTACCCAGGTCCTGCTGTGTTTCAGAGGCAGGGGACACCTTGGACAGGTTTCCAGTCCATTACAGGGACACATAGAGACAAACGAAACAGACAACCATTCATTCTCTCACTCGCACCTATTTAGAGTTACCAATCAGCCTAACATGCATGTTTTGTTCATGGAAAGAAAACCAAAGTGCTTGGAGAAAACCCACGCATTTACGGAGAGAACAGGAAACTCGTCCCAGAAAGGTCCTCAGCCGGGATTTGATCAGGTGACCTCCTCGATGAGAGGCAACAGCTCTACCAACAGAGACCCAAGTGCCACCCCCAGTCATCTTCAATCTCCAAAATTTTATAGTGATTCAAATAAATATATATATTGTTTTTTTTTTTTTTTTTTTTTTTTTTTTTTTTTTTTTTTACTTTATCATGATTTTGTACAGTTATTCCAGCTAAAATGTATTTCTTTGCTGCTCTCCTGTTTTGGCTTGTAATAACCAGACACTTCAGTTCTATCAAGGTACTCCAAACTGAGGTTGTTCCTAAAACTTTATTTTACCATTTGTCCAGAACTAAAGGTGTAACGTGTGATTAAAACGTTGAAATCCGTCCCGTGAACCAGAAGAACATGTGACTTTTCTTTCAACCTTTATTTAGGCAGGTTAATCTCATTGAGCCTCGAGGACTCATTTGCAGACTTTGATGCAATTTTCCCTGAAAAAGTCCACATCACTTTAAATCTTTTGTTAGGCAGCTGTTGAAACAAACACAAATAAGCAGAAATTAGCCCAAGATGTGTTGTGAAGTCGGCTTTCTCCACCACCACCCTCCATCCTCTGCAGCTATGTGCTGAGAGGAAGAGTCTTTGTTATACACTTATTTAGAACAGCACCACTTTAGTGTCAGGTTTACACAGTGATTTGTTGACTTTAAACCTGGGAAAATAAACTTTAGACATCTAGTTAATCCTTCTAAGCTGCAGAGGAAAAAGTTCAATTAAACATTTAGGTGAAAAACATCATGCACACACAAACAGGTGGGGTTTCACAGTGTTTGTTAAAATGTTTTCATTAGAAACCAATGAGGGAAAAAATAAAACAATTATAAAAAAGAAAACCTAAAAAGTGTGTGTGTTTCAGTATGTATTTTGTTCTAAAAAATATATAAGTTAATTTTATATTTTTGTGCAAATAGTTTAACTGTTACATACTCAAATACTCCAATAATTTATTTTTAATTATTTTGGGGGTGGTTGGGGAGGTGTCCTCTATCAGATTTTTAACTTGACTCCTTGTGAAAATGGGCTTGCCTCCCTTAAAAAATGTCTGAAAAGGCTAATGATTAAAAAAATGAAGAGTTGTTTGTTGCAAGAAATTTTTGTCTTGAATATATTAAGTGTCTCATTAAGTTCAATTCAATTTAGTTTATTTATATAGCGCCAAGTCACAACAGAAGTCATCTCAGGGCACTGAACACAGACATTCATTTATATAGATTAAATTAGGCAGGATAGCCATCAGATTGCATTGTCATTTTGTCACAATCTCCAATCTTGAGCAAGCACAAAGGCAACAGTGGAAAGGAAAAACTCCCTCAACAGGAAGAAACCGCCAGCAGAACCAGGCTCAGGACAAGCAGCCATCTGCTTCCACCAGCTGGGTCTGAGGGGAACAGGAAGGAAAAACGAACGCAGAAAAAAATAAAATTAAAAAGCACATCACACTCCTGTTCTTAACTTTTCCACAAAACCCTGTTTTACAGAAGTCTGAACTATCACTTTAAGAATTAGAATCCAATACGTATTTCCCAATATAACACATTTAACACTAAAGACTTTTTGCAAGACGTGTTGCCGACCAGCCCAGACGATATTTAAGAGCTGACGTGTTGAAAGTTGTCAGCTCGAGCTGTGTTGATGTGACGTTCCAGACACCGCTGCTGTAAAATCGGTTGTGACATTAGCAGTTACAGCAGTTGTCACAGTGCCAATTTAAAGCTTTCGTCGTTGGCAGGGAGAGGAGTGTGTGCAAGAGCAGGTGAGAGGAAGAAGTGTGACGGTGGCTTGCGCAGAAAGACGTGTGAATGAGTGTGAACGCAAGATACGGTAAAAGTCCTACTTTTTCACCTTTATGTCAATTGATGATCTGAGCTCAGGCGGATTCCTCTTGGAGTGAAGCCCGTCCGTCCACCGTGCTGAGGTATTCTGGGGTATTCTGCTGCTCACAAATTTCAGGTTTAAGAAAACTGGTCTGCCGAATCCATGTTCCTTCGCTCCAGTAGACCGTGACCGAGTAAGCTATTTCAAAAGCAACAAAAGGTGGTCGATTTCCTGTTGTTGTTGTTGTTGTAGGCCTACCTGGTTGTCATTCATGTCAGCAACTAGTCAAGCGTACTCAACTTCAAGGAGAAGTCGGTTCGTTTGATGTGCGAGTCCGGTTCTGCTGCTGATTAAAAACAGAAGATCGTTGAGCATATGTGCACAAAAATACCTCCATGGCAGCGCATGATAGAAATCATAAGTTGCAACTTTTTTTTTTTTTTACTTATCACAGAGAATCCTCTCCAACTCATCTTCTAAAGTGCTTTTCTTTAATATAGTATGTTTCTTCATTGTGCTCAGGATGTTTGAAAAAAAGTCTTGAGTGGAGCGATAACTGACGGGGACGGCCCTCCTCGTGTTTTACTGTGACGCCAGGAGAGTGGAGCGAGAAGTAATCCGCTGGATTCATTTTGTTGTTGGCACAGTTGGAGCTGGAGGTTCTGTCCTCTGCCGTGTCCTCTTGGCATTTTGGTAACTCCACTGCAGGAGGAGGCACTGATGAGTGTGTGGTGCTGCCAATCCAGGTCCACAGAACCCTGGTGCCAAGACTGAATGTGTTTACATGGTCCAAAGCTGTCCTGGGAAGGAACTGCTCTAGGAAGAGTTTTTTTTTGTTTATTTATTTATTTGTTCATTTTTGTCGGGGGGGTGGGGGTGCAGTGCAGTTCTTATCCAAGGCAGTGTAGTGAAAAATTCCTGGCAAGTGAGGAAGCAGTTTTATTCACAACTAGGCACAACGGCAGAACCAGGGGGTGGCCAATGGTGGCCTTGGCCACCACTGATTAATCTTTAATCACGCCTATCATTTGCAGAAACTATATTTCAAAGGAATATTAAAACTAGAAAATAATGACTGGGCTGGCCGGTTTACGTAAAAAATATGTGGCAGTGGCCATCTTGGATTTTCACATGGCAATCCAATTTTTGATAGTAACCTTTCTTTTATCTAGATGCAGCAAAACACCAAATTAGTACGTTTTTTAAACAATCTGCTCACAAGAGGAATGGAGGATATTTCTAAGTCCCCTCTGTTTCATGATGGGAGATAATAGTAAAGGATTGAAAATAGGGGAGGTATACTAATGATATAATGATACCAAAACTCCACAAACCCCATTTGTAAAAAAGAGAAAATGAACAACAAACAAACAAAGTAGAAAATAATATGTTTTTACATATAGCAGTTTTAAATAATTTTACCGTGTTCTTATAAACAAGAAAACAGGCCCAGGATCCCCGGAAGTTGTTGTTTATTTATTCATTTCAGACAGCACTGTGATCATATGACACTGTCTACATGAACTGTAACTAAAGTTTAGTGTTTGTAAAAAAAAGTGCTCTTCCACACAGTCTGAGCTGTAATCACACCTATATCAGAATATTGACATACTTTGAATATTTATGTTACAAAACTTCGCATTCTCATACTTCAAATCTGAATGTAAAAAGTTCCAGTCTCTGTCTGAATTTTCCATTTTATTTTATCCTAACATATATATTTTATCACACTAATGTAAAGCTTTAATACAACTTTTTTTTCTTGAAATGTTTGATTATTCCTGTTCTTATCTTGTTTTGTAGTTATGGACCCAGGAATGTAGACTGACATCAGGAACTACAAAATAAAACGTTTTTTTTTTTTTTTTTTTTTTTTAAATTCTACAAGCACAACAACAAGCTGATGAAGGCAGCAACTAATGTAACTGAATGGAGATCACGGAGGAGAACTGGACGTGCTGTGAAAACACACTAAATGCTCTGCTGATTTCTGGAGTGTGGAGCTTTTCCTATCAGCCCAGTCGTTTTAGTCGCTCAGCTTTGATTCACTCCGTTTCTCCTCTGAGGCTCCTTCATCATCATCTCCATGAATAATCCTATAAGTTTGTCTTTCTGCTGCAACAGCCTTTTTGGTTTTGATTAAATAAAGTTTGTTTTTTGTAATTATTTTAAGTTTTTATTCAATCTCCTTGGTTCACCCTACATTCCCAGTGTAGCAGGTCAACTCAACCCCTGCCTAGATTAAACCTGGAAATGGTCTGGTCCAGGTCAGACTATGCAACTGTCCTAGGAAAACTGTAGCAGGGGGTGTAAAATAGTCTAAACCAGATTATACCCCTCCAGACCAGAATATCTATAGACCCATAATCTGGCAAAGTTTTTAAAATTTTAAGTTCGTCAGTTATCTTTCTCAAATTAACTTACTTGATAAAGTTGAACCCCCAATAAATTGTTGAAAAATCAAGTAATTTTTATGTTTACCACTCAACACAACTGATATCACGGGGGTGTAACCTGCCTGAGGGGTATGAATAAGCCTAGACCAATTTAAACCCCAGAGTATACGTAAATTAGCCAAGGCTATACCTGGGGCATAATAACCTAGCATTGTTAATTCAATGCAATTCAGTTTATTTATACAGCACTAAGTCACAACAGAAGTCATCTCAGGGCACTGAAAAAAAAACATTCATAAATATATAATTCACTTTGTAATAATATCTAGGGTAGCCAGCAGTTTGCGTTGATTCTTCATTTCATCGCATTCTCCCATCCTGAGCAAGCACAAGGAAACAATGGAAAGGAAAAACTCCCTCAACGGGAAGAAACCTCCAGCAGAACCAGGCTCAGGACAAGAACTTACTTTTCCAGAAATGTACAAATAAAGACATTTGGATCGTAAAACCATTAATTTTAGCACAATTAATATTTATAAATACCAACATTTTACCGTTAGTTTTCTTTAGATTCACCTTTATTGAATTGCAATGGAATAAACTGCTGGCACCATATTTTATAAGCATTCAATTACTTCTGTTTAATTTATTTAGCTATTTTTTTTTTTTATTTTCAATCAGCTTCTGCTTTGTTGTTTGAGTGAATGCAAAAACTGAAAGAGAAAACAACAGCTGAGTGCTTGAAACATCCTACTGAGACCACAGCAGGCTCGTTTTTCAGTGGTGTCCTAGAAAAAAATAAATCTCATTATCATTTCTAACATCAAGACAATCTGCTTCAGAATAACACAAAATATGAGCACAGCTATAAAAAAAAATAATAATCATATTAAGGAATCAAAACAATGCCAATCAATATGCGGTGAAAGAAAACCAAAAGGAAAAAAAAAAAAAAAAAAAACTCTACGATGTCAGGAAAACATAAATTTAAGATGAAATCCTTTGAAAGTTTGCAAATACAAATGACAAGTATGTCTTTAACAGCATTTCTTATAAAAGTTGATTGTTATGAGCATATATGAAAAAAAAAAATAGTCACAGCCCAAATAGGACTTATAAAGCTTATCCTGCTAAATTTGCTTTACAAACACAATGAAAATAGTGTTTTGTTTTTCTCACTGTCTTCTCTAATTATATTTTATAAATAATGGAAGCTCATTTCCTCATTTCCCTCATACAGAGGGAGAGGACGCTGGCGTTGTTTGTTCGCCGCTTCTCCGTCTGGGTGATAACATCTTAAAGTATTTATTTGTTTTTTCCCACAACTTTACTCACCGTTGTGGACAACTTGTGGCTTCGGATGATGTTTTTTTTGCTGTTCGGGGGACTCTGCTATTTTATATTCCTGCTACTGTGTGACGCCGTGTCTCCCTCCTCAGCTAGCATGATGCTAAGCTACTCTGCTGGGGAGCTGTTGAGCCTTAATAATAGCAATGTCCATGTGGATCCTCTGGACGTTTCCATCATCAAAAGGCTGGGCCTTTTTCGACGTCCTCCGTATATCCACAGAAGCTCCCGGAGAAAACATATTTTTAATCGAACTGGGTGCTCCATAC
>JARVGV010000645.1:8957366-8975708 GCA_031762435.1 Hypsolebias longignatus | reverse complement strand
ATAGGTAGTCCCCGAGTTATGGCGCCATTGACTTATGACAACTCGGACTTGCGAACGACCCCCGTTAAAAACAATGCAATCGAGTTACGGCGTAAATGCGTCACTTACGGCGTCAGTTACGACGTCATTACGGCACGCACTACGCACTTGGCCAAGGCCATGGAGTGGAAATTTCCCGCTGTTCCTGAAGGGGTCCGCAGGAGTTGGGAGGGTCCGCAGCGGATGTTTACAGTAGTGTGTGCTGTAACTCTGAGAGACAAAGGCGGAGTGATACAGATTCTAAAGGTATTTAAGGGAACGGCGCTAGCTTAGCCGCGTGGTTGAGTTAGGCGAACAAAGAGAAGCGAGTGTTTTATTAGCGGTTGTTGAGAGCTAGCTAGCGTTACTTTTAAAATGGGCCCAAAGAGAGCTTTACGTCAAATCTGGCTGGTCATCTCTCAGCGCTCGCAGATACACTCACTGGATATCCATACTCCTAAACCTAGTCCCATTATACCTTATCTCCTTAGTTCAAACATCACACAGTCATTACTCCTTGCATTCTCATGATTTAGTCCTCCTGTCAGTCCCTCCGGTCAGAACTGAACTAGGAAAAAGAGCGTTCAGCTTTGCTGCCCCCTCAGCCTGGAACAACTTACAGACAGATCTGAAACTATCAACATTCATCTCTCCTAGATCCTTCATGTCAACCGTATTAGATAATATCATCAAGAAACTTGACAATTGCAGATTTTTCTAGACACTGCTTATCCAATATACATGTCTTTGTTGACTTAACTGTATCTACTTCAACTGATGTCTGTCTGTTTTTTTATTTATATACTGTATATATGTAGATATTACACCTATAGAAGTCTGTCTTATCCTGATGGTTTCAAACTGTTAACATTTACTTATTGTGATTGTATCTTCTCTTTATTTTTGATAAATGCAAATGCTTATTGTCAATTACCCTGTGACATGTGCTGCTGACCTCTTGACCAGGTCACCCTTGTGAAAGAGATCTCGATCTCAACGGGCTCTGCTGGTAAAATAAAGGTGATTGATTGATTGATTGATTGATTGATTGATTGATTGATTGATTGATTGATTGATTGATTGATTGATTGTGGAATTCCTCGATATCACCATAAAAAATTCTAAAACAATTCACATGTTTAAAAAGATGATTCACTTAAAATTGTTTTGGGAAAGTATGGTGCCAGGTGAAGGATATCTATAATATTTTTGTTTTCACTTTGGAGATTGTTCAAGCCTAAGTTGTTTTTTTTTTTTAAAGTTATATGTTTATTTTTTTAATAAGGGGCAGATATTGTAAGAATATTTATCTTATTTCTGCACACTTTTCATTCAATGTTTTTTTGTTCTTCTTTTTGATGAATGTTTGTTTATTTTGTTTATTTTAAATGAATGAATGAATGAATTATAAAAACAAAACTAAACATAAACGGCTTACTGTTTGTCCATGTTTTCATGATGCTGGCACCTATTAACTCCGCTGTTTTAACAAACTGCAGGATGGCCTCGGTGTAGATGGGAGCATCACATTGAACTCAGTGAGACAACGTTGTCACAGTTTTAGGCCTTATTTTAATTTTCATGTTTTTGTTTCTTTTATTTAATGAGAACTATATTTTTGTGTGCGTGCTGCTTGCAGCTATAGCTTTGCAATTCAAAAGGTGACAAGTTAATTTCTAAAGCAGACCAAATTCTTGCATCATTCAAGGGTTTTTATCAGATGCTTCTCTTCAAGTTTCAAAGTTCAAGTTTTTTCTCAGGGATCCAAAAATAAGAGAGAAACGTTGATAAAAAGTATTTACCAACTGCAGTATACAGTATATATATGTGTAGTCCCTGTGATGGACTTGTGACCTGTCCAGGGTGTACCCCGCCCCTCACACAGTGATTGATGGACATGGGCACCAGCGACGACTGTGACCCAATACCTCCATCAAGAAAGGCCTCAGCAGAACATTTAACAGCAAACCAACTGCACCATCAGTCAGCCTTAATCTTGGTTTGACTATTGATCACACACATATCCAAGGCCCAAATACAAGATACATTCACTGTCAGTAGGTATTTCAGTAATTATATTAAGTGCTGTCCAGAAAACCACTTTTATTAAAGTTAATTGTGCTGTAAGCAAGAAAAAAATATCCTTCAGTTTGTGAAAAGCAGTTTTAAGATTTATTTCTAGTAACTGCAAGATGGTCTAACAAGATTAACATTTAAAGCAGCTTAGCATTTCTTTTGTGACAATGCACGTGTCTGAACCAAAAGTTTGTGTTCAGATTTTTCTTATTATTTAAACAAAGCGCACAATATTTTGGGCTTTTGAATTAATTCCTACAAAACATTAAAAAAAAGGGTCATGTTGGCTTATGAACAAATTTTCACTAGTGTCTGTTGGGCATCAATTCATAATACAGCATTATCAATTCAGTACTTACAGGTATATTCTGTAGCAAAAATGTACCCAGTTTGTACCCAGTTTACAAATGACTGTCAAACAAAATTAATTGTCCTAAGATGATGAGAATATTGCACAATCAGATTTTGGTACCTTTGTCACTGTGGGCTGGTGCTGGAAATTGAAATCAGCGGAAGGAAGTCTCTAAAATGTCCTGGTAGATGCTGCGTGGACTGTGAACTTCAGAAAATACAGTGGACCAGCACCAGTAGAGGACAAGGACCCAAACCATTACTGACTGTGGAAACTTCACTCTGGACTTCAAGCATAGTGGATTATGGACCTCTCCACTCTTCTTTCATGGGACCTTGATTTACAAAATGACATGAACATTTATTTTCATCTGAACAGAGGACATTGAACCACTGAGCAACAGTCCAGTTTTGGGTCTCCTCAGCAGGTAAAAAAATTCTGATGTTGTCTCTGGTTCAGGAGTGACTGGACTTGAGGAATGAGACATTTGTAGCTCATGTCTAGGAGTTAATCAGCTGATCAGTGTGTAACACCAGGAAGTTTAGAAGAACAGTGATCCTCCTCACAATGTTCTAATTTTCTGAGTGAATTTTGTTTGTTCATTATCTGTAAGTTATAATCATCAAAAGTGCTAGAAATAAACTTGAAATGTTTCACTCTGTGTGTAATAAATCTGAGTTTCACTTTACGATACGATGAACAACAAAATTGAACATTTTCACAAAATTCTTTTTTTTTTTTTTTTTGATGTACCTGTAATTATAAAACTTACTATGCTTAATTTTAACGACAAAAAAACAAACAAATGAGTTCCGATTTTCTACATTCAAGGCCAAGCAAATGCTACTCATCGATGTTGCTCAGCTGGTTGTCACGCTCTTGTTTACTTGTTTCAGATGTTCATGCGGCTGACTCTGTTAACTGACAGAGCATCTTTAATGATAGTCTGGTTCCAGAAAGCACTTTATGTCTCCCATTTCCACAGACGCTCCTGTGGCAGAATGTCACTGGGAGCAGCTTGAGGTTCAGTGTCTTACCTCAGCCTGTGGAGAGACCCTGAAGATCGAATCCTCCAAATCTGCAATTATTTGATAACCTGCTCCATCTCCTGAGCAGCAGCTGCCTCATGCCATGTGTCACGCCTGCACAAATGAACCAAATCCGACTTCGCACATTCCTCACTGTCACTGTGGAACTCATCACTGCTAAAAACTGTCCTTCTGGTTCCACACGCCGTCTCATTACAGATTATTGCACTTCAGGGTATGTTCGATTGGCTCATAGTCGTTGCACCAAGATTGCTCATCTACAACTTCTTGATAATTTATCAACTAGTCTATCAATACTTTGTTTGCTGTTCCTCTCAATAGTTTCCCTTGTGGGATACATCTATTCAATTGCCTGCACTTTTTATGTTGGAAATGTTCTTGGACTGTCATTCAGCAATGCTACTTACCGATGTTGTGCAGATGACACTGAACCTAACCTTTTCTTTCCCTCCGGCACTACACAGTGTGAGGCATTCATTTGTGGATGGCACATCGACGTGTCAGTGAACCGCTCCTCTTTGAAGGCTGATTCGGCCCTCTGAGAGATCTTTCCATCATCGCTAACAACTCCACTGTGCCCCCTGCTGCCTGTCAACAGTTTCACTGTAATTCCTGACAACCAGCTGTCATTCATCAAATATTTGTCATCACAAGTACATCTCATACCTATATTTATTAGACCTTCATGTCAGAGCGTGCAGGTCCTCTCAAAGCACCTTTCCATGCTCTTTGCCTGATCCATAATGTGACTGTGACCAATGTGGAGAAATCTGGATCTATTTGTTTAACCCACCATTTGTTTAAAGAATAAAAAATAAAAAACTCAATTAAATAAGTTGAAACTGCCAAAATTAATAAGTAAAGATTCACTGAAAACCAACTAATGACATACCGTATTTTCATGCGTAGAAGTCACAGTGTCTTGCATAGATTTGTCGGTCCTGCGACTTATATGCCGAAGTGACTTGTATACTTTTTTTTCTATATTCATAACACAATTTTTGACTTGACACTTTAAATTTCGAAGAACTGCAACAGTGAGTCCTCCTGTGCCCGCTCGCTTCACTCAGCTGGTGCAGGCGAAGGAACGCTGGAGAGCTAGTGGTTCTGGCTGCGATGGATGCATAGATTGCTGGATGGATGGTGCCATGCCACCCAGGTGAAATGAAGCTGTTTTGACCATTAAATAAACAAATAATAAATGTGACTTATATCCTGAAGCAACTTTTAAATGTTTTCTTTTCTTCATTATGCTTTTTTGACTGATGCAACTTATTTGCTGGACAATACGGTAGCTTTTGAAATTCTGTTTCAACAAAAAAAAAAAAGTTTCTAATGAAACTGACTCTGACCAAAAATGATGGTATCCCTAGAAAAAAATGTTAAATAGGAACATGTTAAACTATGATGTGTCTTTATTTTTGTAGTCTGTCAGTCGGACTATTTAAAGGGTGGCAGGTAGTCACATGGTCTGCACCTCACTGAACATTGAGCACAAAAAGCTAAGAACAGAGTTGTTTCAGGGGCTTAGAAAGACTGAGATTCATCATAATATATATTAACAAGCCGCAGAGCTTTTGGACAACTGTCTTTAGGACAGATGAGTCCAAACAGGTTTTTTTTTTTTTTGGCAACAAGTCCCATCAGCTCACAGATCCCAGCATGAAACACATCATGAAGAAAACTGTGCCTACAGTGAAACATGGAGGAGGTTCAAATATGTTCAGCTGCATCAGGAACAGGGTGTTTTGAATCTTTTCAATGAAATCACAATTCTATCAAGACGTTCTGCAGTGAAACGTGCAGCACAGTGCCAGAAAACTTGGTCTCAGTAGCCGACCACAGGTTCTCCCTTCAGGAAAACACACAACTTAAAAACACCCACCAGTGGCTATGTTGGCTAATTTATTATTATTATTATTATTGATTTTGTCAGTTTCAGGCTGTTTCAGTGTCCGTTGTGAGTTTTTCTTTATTTAACAACAGGAAACAAATTTATCTAGATCTGTCTGCTGATGCCGGGGGAATAGATGTAACACGAATGAACACTTATTAAGAAATTTAATTGTGCCAGTGTAATAAATTAAACCCACATCATTTAGAGTTGTTTAACTCTTGTTTCTCTGATGTTATTTCATCTTTTGTAATGATTTGATTTCTTTGAGAAACCTTCCTGCTGAGAGAGCTTCTGCTCAGGAGTGTCATACCTGCCTGCCGGGAGATGACTGTGTGCATCTGTGCATGAAGGGATGTCAAGTGACGTCCATCAAACAACGAGAGTGATTGATGAAAGGCTTTGGCCCAGAATTATCTTCTAAAAACAAGCCTCGATTGGTAGCAGCTCCAATAAGGCTGCACTGTGCTTGGAGTGAATCTCATTGTTTCCTCGTATATTTTCAGGGGGGCGGCGGTCATGTTCATTCAGAGTTTTAACATTACTCCTTTTCTCTCAGTGCCTAAGGGCAAAAGGTAAAATGCAGACTTTGTCAAACCAAAGCCCCAATGCTGCAAAAGGCTTTCAGCTCCACCAATTGAACCCACATGCAGCAGAGCTGTCAAGCTAAGCTGTTGAGCCATGTGAAGGACCAGTGAGGGGGGAGGAAAGCGCAGACGCCATTACTGTCTGTTTATGCCAACAGAGGAGCGAAGAAGAGGGGGAAACAGGGTCATTGAGCTGAACAGAAAGGAAATTGTGCTGTGATGCAAAGAAAGAAAGCCCACACTCAGGACACATTATCTAAACACATTCAGATGCATAAATTTATCTGTGTGTTTGTCCAATTTTTTTTATGTATTTATTTCATTTAGAATCATTTTGAAAAGATAGAAGGTGCAGGCGCATATGCTTGCACCAGACAAAACATCACGCTTCTCTTCAGCTTGAAGCATGATGTTACACTAATTCCTGGATGGTCATTATATGGTCTTTTACTTTCAAGAAGGGTCATTTCTTCTCATTTGTCTGGACCAACAGAGGGCTGATTAAATCATGACCATTTCTCTGTGCCGAGCAGACTCGCAGGCGTAACTGATTGCAAGTAATGGCAGTTTCTACGTAGCAGTATTGTGCTCTCTGAGTGTTGTTGCATCAGAAGTGCTCAAAAGCCTCATCATGGCAAAGAAACCAAATGAAAGAAATAGGCCTTGGGAGTTACATGAAGTGGAACTTGTCTTGTATAACTGAAAATGCAATAATCTTGTCTAACAAAACATTGTTACGATTTACACTGGCCTCTAAGAAGAGAAAGGTCTTTTATCTTTATTTTCCAACTGTTTTATTTTGTAGTTTTAGTAATTCTAAGAAAGGGTCATTCAATGTTATTTTGGTTTTTGGAAAGCTTTGGTTAGCTTTAAAATTGTAAAAGTTGCATCTAACAAGGAGGCCAGTTGCAGCTCCTCAGAGCTCCTCAGACTGAAGAAGTCTTTTGGATGAAAGAAGAAACTTTTTTAAAAAAATTAAAAAACAGACTCAACCTTGTTAGAACCTGGATTATTGAGCATGCATCAGGACTTTTAAAAGTTGTGCTACACTTTTTTTTTTGTTCCCAAAAACCAAACAAATAAATAATAATCCTAACATCCATATTCCAGACTGTTTATTTTAGTGCTAGACTCACTGGTTGCAGTGAAAAATAGCACTGTGACAACACTGCAGAGTAATATTGTGTCTGTGGGGATGGGAAGGCTTGTTTGTGCTGGAAAAAACAAAATGTTTGTATGTTATATTTAATTTTTATTTGTTTATTTACTTATTTTCCAATAATATCTTCCTCAGATCCCATTATGATTCAAAATGTGACAGACGGTACAATCACAAAATTACATACCTTGACCTTAGATTTCTTCTTGAATAGTTATAAATGTTTTCTTGGCTACTATCTGCAGTATTCGTCTGATCAACCTGGGGTTGCATTTCCTCTTGCGTCCATACTGTAGGGTTGGCTACAGTTCTATGGGCCTTCAACTTTTTAATAATATTGCCAGATGTGCCAGATTGCTACTTTGCTCATCCAATCTACATGTGTTTTGTGGACTTGGAGAAGGTGTTTGACCGTGTTCCTCAGGGTACACTGTGGGGGGTGCTCCGTGAGTGTGGAATTGGGGGCTCGTTGCTATGGGCTGTTCAATCCCTATCCAAGTGGTGTGAAAGATTGGTTTGCATTGGAAGCAGTAAGTTGGACTCCTTCAGGTTGGGAGTTGGACTCCACCAGGGCTGCCCGTTGTCATGATTCTGTTCATATCTTTTATGGACAGAATTTCTCGGTGCAGCCAGCGGGCAAAGCGATTCTGGTTTGGTGACCTCAGGATTCCATCTCTGCTCTTTGCAGATGATGTGGTCCGGTTGAAGTCATCATGCCATGATCTTCAGCTGTCACTGGAACAGTTTGCAGCCGAATGTGAAGCAGCTGGGATGAGAATCAACACCTCCAAATCTAAGGCCAAGGTCCTCAGTCGGAAAAGGGTGGAAAAGGTTCTGCCTCAAGTGGAGGAGTATTTCAGGGTTTTGTTCATGAGTGAAGAAAGAATGGAGCGTGAGATTGACAGACAGATTAGTGCTGCGTCTGAAGTATTGCAGACCTTGTGCCAGTCTGTTGTAGTAAAAAGGGAGCTAAGCTGTTAAGTGAAGCTCTCTGTTAATGGTCCATCTACATTCCTACCCTGACCCATGGCCATAAATTCTGGGTAGTGACCAAAAGAACGAGATCATGGAAACAAGCAGATGAAATAAGTTTCCTCTGTAGGATAGCCGGACTCTCCCTTACCAATAGGGAGAGAAGTTCAATTATTTGGGAGAGACTCTGAGTAGAACCATTGTTCCTCCACATCGAGAGGATATGTTGTGGTGGCTCGGGCTTCTGGGAAGGATGCTTCCTGGGTGTCTCCCTATAGGGAGGTGCTTCAGACATGCCCAACTGGGAGAAGACCCCAAGGAAGACCCACAACTTGCTGGAGAGACTATGTGTCTCGGTTGGTCTGGGAACGTCTTGGACTCCTCCCAGAAGAGCTGGAAGAGGTGGCTGTGGAAAGAGATGCCTGGACCTCCCTGCTCAAGCTGCTGCCCCCGCGACCCGACTTTAGAACAAGTGGAAGGTAATGGATAGATGGATGGATGCCAGATGTGGTCAGAGGAACATAAATCTGCTTTGAGTTGGTTTTGCAGCCTTTACTTTTAATATGAAAATCTATAATCTTTCTGAGCTCCTTCAACAGCTCTTGTCTTTGCTTTCTCTATTCCCTGTTCAGTGAATTGCTCACAACCATAAACTAGCTGGTGACTGTTGGTTCTCTTTAAACAGCCTAATGGATTATGAAAAGCTTGAAGGTACGTATGATACTAGTTAAGAAACCTGACTAAAATACAAGGATAAATAGTCTAATTTCTTTACAGTTTCCAACATTTTATTGTAAAAAAAAATCAGCATTATTTATTTTCAATGTGTTTTGTTTACTAAAAGCATATAGCATGCAAATACTATACAGCACATCAAACAATTGTTGTTGTTTTTTTTATTTTTATTTTTTATTTTTACTGAATTAGTTTTCAAAAGGTAAAGCATATGTTCTGTGAGTTGTAAATACAGTGCACCAACATATTTATATGAATCTCTGTGTGTGTGATGGAGTTTGACGGATTAAACTACAAAAACCATAATCCTTAAAATCTTGGGTGGGTTTAGAAGTGAAACTAAGCAGTTAGATGACAAAAGTCTAGATTATAAATGTTGAATCGTGATACAAGAGGAGAATTTATGACTCAGACTTGCTTCTTGTTGGTTCAAAGATAACCTCCGAAATAAATATCTGGACTCTGAACTCAAGGAATGTGAGTCATAAGATTTCTGACGATGCTACAGCATAACTTTGTGATCTTCAACCTTTAAGTGAGTTGGTGCATACCTTTAAACCCCAACCTTCAGAATTGGTGAAGAATTTTCTGTTCTGCCTATTGGACTTTTAGTTTTCACTGACCTTGCTGCAAGAGTTTGTTTGAAGACAGATACTCACTGTTGATTTGTATTAGGGGGAAATACCTTTTAAAAGCTGCAGCTAGTTTTGAGTTTGGGCATTCAGATATGTCGTACTGCCTGAGGGTATGTAGAAAAACAAGGCCTGTTAAGAGACTGTGTCCAGACGGCCTTCTGACTCTGCAGGAAAGCAGATGGTTTTTAATAATGCCCTACTCTCAGCTTCATGCCCCCCAGCTAACCAGCCACACACACACACACGAAAAATTACTTCCTTTCACTCTCTCATTCACACGCGCGCGCGCACACACACACACACACACACACACACACACACAAAAATCACTACTTATTGTTTTAACTTTTGGGTCAGATGGGTTTTTGTTTAAAAAAAAATTAAAGACATTATTTTGAATAATTTAAAAGTGCACTCCGACTGCAGATAAATATCCAAAAACTCAAAAACAAACTTCAACCCATCATGCACAAGAGGTTCTGCACAAAAGTTGGTGCTGCCTGAGGTCAGAGCGTGTACGCAACCTTGGAAAAATATCACACAGGATTGTTCCTTCAAGTGTTAGGTTCATTAATAATGATCATACATGTAATGGACCAATAAAGAAGCATGGATATCCATCCGTTGATTCGTTCTCATCATCCTGTTCAGGGTCACAGAGATCTGGAGTCTGAGAGGAAGGGTTCACTCTGAACAGGTTGCCAGGTTGTCACAAGACTAATACAGAGATAGTCAATGGTCATTTCAGAAACTCATTAACACAAAATTAAATGAGTGCTTAGACTGTGCGTGTGAACAGGAAACTGACATTCCAAAGATTAATGAGACTCTGTTAAACCTGTAAAAGAAAAATAATACAAATATGTGTGAATTATTAAACTCTAATGGGTGTTATTGACAGAGGATGCACAAGAAATAAAATAAAGCTGCAAAACCCACTGAATTAAACTTCTTACTCAAAGAGAATGGTTAAATTAGAGTTGTTCAGCAACATAAGTAGGGAAATAGACAAAAATACTTTGGGGAAAGTCCCCTTTTATTAAATAGAACAAAAAAATTCCGCAAAATTTATATAAATGGGGAAAGTACAGTTTGCTGCCGAGATAATTCATGTAGTGAGGGTCAGCTGCTCGTGCAAAATCCATAGAAGTTGTGGCATTGAATAAAACGTAAATAAAAAGGAGAATTCAGTGATTTACAAATATTAAAACTCAGCTTATATTCACAATAAAAAATCATATCAAATGTTGAAACTATAAGTAGTACCATTTAACAATATAAAAAAAACTTTACATTTTATGGCAGCATCTCTTAGAAAAGTTGAGAAGCAAGTCTGTAAACTTAAATGGTATGAACAAGAAACATCTGGAAGATGAGAGCAGAAACAGACTGAGGCAGAGCAGTTAATGACAATCAGGTAGCTGATAAAATGAAATATAACAAAACAAAAAACTAATTCTGACAAAAGGGTTAATAATAAAGTACATTATCAATAATAACCATTAATTGTGCATATGTTAATTCAACTGCCAACTAATTCAAACACTTTTTTACTTTTAAATGCACTTTTCCTGATTGCTCTCGACAAAGGCAGATGCTTCCCCTCCCGCTCCTGCTTTCCTTCTGCTTTGCTCTTTGTCCTGTGAACCCTATTGGGGCCTCTCTTTACATACAGTATCTTCCAAATTATAAATTATGGATCTGGTCAGCTGATCTCTCAACGCAATTGATAACATTTTCTCAACAAGAAGACAGGGTGAAGGAGAGCCCTCTTGCCCTGATGGGACACTTGCAGCTGGATACACAATGGATTCCTGGGGGCAGTGGAAGATATTGTGTATGTCAGTATTGTCAGTTGAGAATGAAGAAGATGTGTACATAGTTGGATTTATGATAACAGGATTTCTGTTTTTGGAGTTGGCATATAGACAAATGCAGAAAACATCTGCAGCTGTTCTGGCCATTGTAAGGCTGCTTGGATTGAGTGAAGGAATGTGCCAAGCGATAAGCTCTCAGACTCAGATGCTGTCTGAGCTGAGCCGTAAGCTGGACGCAATTTCTGAGAATCACAGGCCATTTGTGGCTCCTGAAACTTGCTGGCAGGAAGGAATTGACCTTGGAGAAGCTACAAGCTCAGCCCGGCAGTGGTGACCACAAAATGTGACTGTTTGGAGTTGCCATTGAGACGTACCAGTAGAACTATGAAGGCAGACAAAAATTAGGCAGAGTCGGCCTGACCCAAAATAATTGTTATCTGAATCTGGCTTCCCCATGTCGGCCTTGAATTGGCCAACTATCTCAAACTCTCCTGGATGGTATGCGAACAGGAAGCCCCCTGCCAATCTGCTCCCATCCCAAGGATATCTGTGGACCTGTGTCAGAGTCAGCTGATAGAAACTGCACAATCTCTTATCGGGACTATGGAACTGTCTGGCAGTGACCACGGACAACTCACCACCTTCGTCGGCCTCCTCATGCATAAATGCATTGTGATGTCATCAGTATCTTGCCGTTTCTGTGCCGAGGTCTTTTTTGCAACTCTCACGCTCTGTCCCATCTAGGACACTGTGCAAGATTTTTTTTATACCTCACCTCCCCTTGTGTTTCTCTTTTTCTTATCTAAACAAAAAGGGCAGCGCCTCCCAAAGGCCACAGCCTCAGATACTTCCATCTCCCCATGTCTTTTTGTTTGTGTCTTCTCAGACGGGCTGTACTGAAATGTAATTTTGTTGTGCTTCGATGCAATGACAATAAAACTGATTCTGATTCATTGCATTACAGAGCACATTTTCCTCAATATATTTGTAGCATCAGCATTAGGCTCTATAAAAGATGAGCAATCTTCTGTAAAAATCTTTATATGTATATCACACACAGAAAAGATCCTCACATTGAGCCTTTTAGCAAGACAGCATGTGAAAATGATGTGTGCAGATGTGTTGTGGGTCAGTGTCATTACCTCCACCTGTCAGATCTGAATTCCTGCCTATTAACAAGCTGTCATAGAACCAGCTGACACCATGGAACATGTCCAGCTTTATAAATGCAGTTCTGGTTTGAATCGTCTTTGTCTAAAACCTTTTATTAGTCTTTAAAACCCATCATTTACACCTGATTGAAGCAGAGGTATCAGTTTTTTGACAAGTAATAAAAAGTGTGAGGGAGTCTTAATTAAGAGTGTCAATGAATGTTTTCACTGCTTTTGATGCAAAGCCTTCATATTTTGAAGTTTCTGCACACTCAAACGCTCTTATTTGGGAACAGGTTGGACATTACACAGAGTTTGTTACAAGCGAGGAATACCTGTACTGTTTTAGCCTGGGGAAATCAAGTGAATACAGATCAGTTGTACTATAACCAGCATTTCTCTGGACAGCAAGGACAGATTCAAGTGTAAACCTACCAAATACTTAGAGCTGAAGGGTAAAATACAAACTGCACATGGACAATCATTTACATGCAGGACATTGTTTTTGATTGTGTACTTAGGGTCCAAAATGCTGTCCCATTGGGTCGAGGTCACGTAAGGAAAGTAAAATGCACATGAGCTAAAATTGCTTACTGGAAAGCTTCTATTGAATCATCATTAAAGTAATGTGAAAATATGCTACAATATTTTTAATTAGGTCTGTAATGACAGTGGTTTCACATTTTGTTTTTAACATCAAATGTAAACTTTAAAAATGCATTTTGAAAGTGCAGCAGTTTATGGTTTTATTTCTGTTTGTTGTCTTTCTAAAAGCCACCATTGATCAACACATAGAGGTCATGTTTACTAACATCATAGACCAGGACATAATCAGTTGCCATAATGCAAGAATGCTTTTCCTGTGGTCAGCAACCTTACAACACCAACTGAACTCAATTATTCCATTCAGCATTTCAAAGCTGCATTAAAAAGAATGCTCTGACCAGAAACTCGTCCATCCTTCCACACATCAGTCGAGCTGAAGGAGGAAACTATTTTACTTTGCAATTCATC
Source organism: Hypsolebias longignatus (assembly GCA_031762435.1). Taxonomy (NCBI): domain Eukaryota; kingdom Metazoa; phylum Chordata; class Actinopteri; order Cyprinodontiformes; family Rivulidae; genus Hypsolebias; species Hypsolebias longignatus. Next base: position 8,962,249 of record JARVGV010000645.1, on the reverse strand, counting down.
ATTTTCCTGTCAGATGAAAAAAAAAAAAAAAAACAAGTGTATTCTGTTGCTGATGATAGAGATTAATATTTGTTACCTCCAAACTTTGAAATCATACATCCAATCATTTGCTCTTACGTTGCACTGTTGATTACAAACATATGTTAAAATGAATGCAAAATGTATCACAATAAATTGAAATTTCCAGATCTCTAATATTACAGTACTGATATAATTATATTACTTTATGCTTTTCTTTTAGTGTACACATATGTGTGCATAAAACATTCCTGGGCCACAGCACCCAAGCAATTTAACCCTCAAACTGAAATGTCTTAAAGGTCTTGTGATTCATGCTCTGTAGTTGCAGCTTTATCAATAAAACCAGTTTATAAATTAATTATATGGGTATCATTCTGACTTATGAAGCCTTTGAAGAAGTCAAGATAGTTGTACTAACAATTACCCTCAAGCTCCAGTTAAGTCCCAACAGTTTCAGTTTCTTACAATCTATACTAATCATTTGTCATGAACATGCACAGAATTGCTGTTTTGAATGAACGGGTTTAGATCTGCATGTTCAAATTTTTAGTGCAATTTCATTTGAAGCCTGTTGTTTAATTCAAACTGACTGGCTTTCAAAGAAAACATTAAACGATGCTCTTGAAGAAACAAATGATCTGCTGTAAAATGTCTTCAGGGTTGACTTTAGCTATACAGATGATCTGATTATAATTTCCTCTACAGCAGGATCTACATGTCTTGTGCACTCAACATGTGATCAGACTGTTTTGCAAATATCTGTTTTGGGTGGCCACTTATTGACTAAATCAGGGGTAGGCAACCTTTTTCTTTCCTGAGGGCCTATCAAATGGCTGCATAGAGAATTGGAAAAATAAATGTTCTTAGTCATATGGTGCAGCACATTATTGCACATGGTTATTGCACACACATTTGCACTGTAGGTGCTTTGTGGCATTTAATGCCCTGGTGGCTGTGGAATAAAAGCTGTTTATAGTCTATTTGCTCTTGTTTTAATGCTTTTGTACCTCCTATGCCTCCTCAATACTCTTTAGGAATATAAGACATACTCTCTGCAAACTGGCTCTTGTGAAACTATATTTGTTAGCTGCAATATTGCTGTCTTTACTTGCTTAAATCTACCTATTTCTTTTTATAATTATTTCTATCTTTAACATGTTTTTTTTTTTGTGTGTGTGTGTGTGTGTGTGTGTTTCTTTGGACCTGCCATTCTGTGTTGGCTTGTTTCTACTTCCTGTCTTCCCAAACCCCAGCCAGTCTAACCATATGGCCACTCGTCCTCAGCCTGGTTCTGCTGGAGGTTTCTTCTTCTTAAAAGGAAGTGTTTCCTTTCCACTGTTGTCAATGTGCTTGTTCAGGATGGGAGACTGTGAGAAAGTAAGATTCAACACAATCTGCTGGCTTCCTTAGATAGATAGCTTTTAATAATCAAGTATATTTTTAAGTATTATCTGTTGTCATCGTTGTTTGTTCCCATACAATGATGAAATTGGTTCTCTCTGCGTTTAGCCCATTGCACCTGAGATGCACCCAGGTGGAGCAGTGGATGGCTATTGGGCACCATGGGAGCAATTGGGGATTGGACGTCTTGCTAAGAGACACCACAACTTGTAGGAATGGCTGGGAGTCAAGCTACAAGTTTCTGGTCCCAGATCGGCTGCCCTACCTCTACCCCGTCTCGCCCCCCCTATAATTGGCTTTTATGATGTAAGTGAATGTTTCTGTTCAGTGCCCCGAGACAACTTATGTTGTGATTTGGTGCTAAATAAATAAACTGAATTTAATCTAATTGAAATGTAATAATAATAATAATAATAATAAAAAGTCTAGGGGTGCACCAATTGCAGTTTTTTGGCCACCAATCACCGATTTCTACAAAGTCTGACTTGCCGATTCCGATTTTGGCAGATACCGATTTTGTTTTATAAGCAACGCTGTTAGATGTTGTAAGGTCGCAATGCGCCTTCAAATTTCAATCTTATTTTGTTGAGAAACCGACCCTTGAACAATATTCTAGAAACAATACAAACTTGCTTTAACTGGTCACGAGGTAGTGCTCTGAAATATAAATGAAGTTTAGACAATTGTTGGTAAAACAAAAAAAATATATAAAAAATCTGTAAAATCGGTTTCTCATGCAAGCATTGGCCGATCTCCGATTTCCCAAAATGAAGGAAATCGGGGCCGATTTATCACTGCATTTTTTGGAGTCTTTAAGGTTCTGTCTAGTTCTGCAAACACAACAATTTAATAAACAAGTTTTAGTCAATCTTAATCCAATTGTTTTTGTCCAAGTTGTTTAAATTCATTTATAGCTCATTGATGGAGTGCAGGTTTTCATTAACTTGTTTAAAAGTTGTTTACTTGTCAGCCAAGTATATTTGGGTCCGGATGGAGATTGGGCCTTTGGCCCTTGAGCCATTTGTTGCACACATCTGGACTCAATGGTTGTATTCTCCTTTTGCTTTACACTTAATTATAAAAACTGTAGGCTAATGCAACAAAATGGAAAGTTTATGCCATGTTGGACCTGCTGACACATACAGCAGTGAGCGTGAGCTCCAGCCTCAAAGTGCACACTGGTCTCCACACACAGGCACAACAGAGAGGATGGAAGTTTAAAGCGTTAAATCCAAATAACTTAATTCATCCCAAAGGGAATCTGCTTATGCTACAAATGCACATGACATCACAAAGAAACAAAAAGCAATATATACAGACTAGTTCATATATAGATAAAAAAAACAAAAAAACATCAAACTTAAAATTAAACAGACAAATGACCAAAAAATGCAAATAATATACTAATAAAGTAAGTTATTGTACATGGGGAGATGTATACAATGCACTAACAATAATTAATACAATTTAATACAGGAATTCCCATGTGCTACAGACAAAGAGACTGTTAAAAATGCGGGTCAATGGGTGACGAGGGAAAGGGTTGTATAGTCTAATGGCTGTTGGCAGGAAGCATTTCCTGTGGTGCTCCGAGGAGCACTTTATGTTGATCAGTCTGTGACTAAAAGTACTTTTCTGTCCAACCACAACACTGAAGAGGCGATCAGCTTTACTGGCGAAGGACTAAAGCCTGAGCAACATTCTCCCATCCATCAGCCACTGGCCACAGTGCCAGCCTTCTGGATCAGGCCACGGATGTCACCACTCCTGTCTCATAGAACATCTGCAGCATGGTGTTGAAGGCATTGATACGGGATCTGAGCCTAACCCTTTTAGTGTGGGGCCAGTGAGTTCTTTGGCCAGTTCATTTTACTATCCAGGTGTACCCTCAAACATCTGTGTTCCTAAACAATCTAAACTTCCACCGACCTGGTGGACAGGAGACTGGGTGGAGATTATGATCTTCTCAGGTCAACCACCAGATTTTATTTTGCTGATGTTGGGATGCAGCTGTTTACCTCAACAGAAATGTCCACTTTCTCCCTTCACTGTCCATTGTGGAGCAAAAAGGGGGGAATTGGAAGCATGTTGTGAGCATGATAACTTGAAAAATAAGTGAGATACTAACTTAAATATTGGTATGTTGCTACATCTAGGCATAGTAAAGTTCCCTTTCAAAAACTGGGTTGCCATATCATAATTCAAGATGGGTGTGGTCATATATGTCCTTCCATCTATTGAGCTGGATAACTTGAAAAATAAGCTTTGAGCAACTTCCAGTGGTGTGTCGTTGCATCTACAGTATATTATAATCCAAAGACTGGTTCCGTTAGAAAAATCAGCTTTTTACTTTTCAGTCGGTTGTATTGAATCAAGTTCAAAAGCACACATGCACATGAGTAACATCTTGAGAAATTCATTTAAACATGCAAATCTGCTTAAAGTTGAATGTGCAAGTTTACAAAAAGCAAGTGATGAAACTCTTCAAGTAGATATCTCAAACAAGTCTTCACATTTAGAGGTTTATTTACAGCGGCTTAAAAGCAGTAAATTAAAATATCACCCATTTAGGTTTTTCATAGTGTCAAACTGAAAACAGTAATTCACAAAAGAGGGCAATCTAGAAATAAAAAGTCAGTAAAAACTCTGTAACTCCAAGTCTGCTTTTATTTCTTCACAAAATCTCCACTTGACAACGCTGTGGAAGCAGTAGTGGCTGGGTGGCAACGATTGTCAAATGTCTGAACATGTCTTTGCAGAGTTTTTTTTTTTTTTTTTGCCAGCTGGGGATGACTGAAAATCATCACCACCCACTCTGCAATGTTTCAGCTCAGGCTGATGTGACTGATGTGTGCGGATGAGCAGAGGCTGTTGTGTGGTACCATCTAGTCAGTCATTTTCAAATGATCTAAGTCTTTTGTCTCTTTGATCCATGTGGCACTCCATCCTGATTAAAAATATTAATGAAAAAAAAATCTGCACATTACCAAAAATATAGGAATTGGGTTGTAGCGATAAAAAACAGACCATGAACACAATTATCCAGGGACATCAGTAATCAGATCAGCATATTTGCTTTAAAGTAGACCTTGTTCTAATTCAGCCACCCTGGCTGGGAAGATATGACAACAGGGGAAAAGAACACTAAGATTCAAGGAACAAGGACATTAACATTCAGGAGAGAAAGATATTGAGAAAAGTGGAGAAAATTCCTGAGATTCAAAGCAGAAATCACCCAACCACAGTGTTACTGCTTTCGACTGAGCCTCACCTGGAAACTGGCAAAGTGGTGACCTTACTTGGGAAACAATATAGATTCTTATCCTGATGCATGCTCAATAATCCAGGTAGAAAAATCTAAAAAAGCTAAGTCTGGTCCTCTGGACAACTCAGAATCAAAGTTTCAGCCTGCCTTAGTAATGCCAAACCACCACCTTCCAACATCAGTAGAGAAGAGAGGG
>JARVGV010000645.1:8882883-8893538 GCA_031762435.1 Hypsolebias longignatus | reverse complement strand
ACATGAGAAGATGTAAAAAATGGCAGGTTGGCTTTCTTGGACTGTGAGGTCTCAGTTTCTGATGGAGGACATTTGCAAACTGAGGTGTACTGCAAACCCACCCACACAGACCAGTATTTGCAGTTTGACTCTCATCACCCTCTCGAGCACAAGTTAGGAGTCATCAGGACTCTGTACCACAGAGCAGACAGCATCCCCACTAATTCAGGAGAAATCACACACAAGACAGGCTCTAGAAATATGTGGATATCCTAACTGGGCCTTTCCGAAAGCAGAGAAGAAACCCAAACAGGACTCCAGCCAGCCATCACATTATTGCCTGTTGGCAAAGTTTAAATATAATCTGAAGTGTAGCCTATATACAGAAAGTAATGTTTTATTTTTAAATTATTTTTTTTGTTGTAAACACAAGCTCAGTCATGCTTTAAACCAAATTCACATCCTGCATGTTGTTACGTGTACAGCAGCCGTGTGGTTGGTCGTATGCAAAGGTCGGTGGCATTCCCCGACACGCTGCCCGTCACCTCCTCACATGTATTACTGAGAGCTGAACTTTGAGAGACAAATCATGTTTGTTTAGAGAAGTGAACACAGCATGAAGGTGCTTGTTTTGCATGTTATTGGTTCAGTCATTTACTCACGGTGGTTTGGCTTTCTGTTCGTTGATTCACATGCAAACGACAACCTCGCACCTTCCACAAGCAGAGAGAACTGACGCATCACCAGTGAAGCAAAGACACAATGATTAATCCTCCACGGTATGTTATGGAGACAGATTCTTTGGATTTTATTCAGTTTGACAGTTGATCTTGCAGCCATTTTGTCTCTCCTAAATCTCTATTTATTGTTCCCCGTTGCTGCGTGGAGAGGGGAAATGGAAAATACCCTCCATGTGTGTCCATATATGTTGTGAGCATGGCAACTTCAAAAATAAGACGCATGCCCACTTCCGTTTTGGTGTGTGTCAGCATAAAAATGGTCCTTATCAAAAGTTGTCTTGCCACATTAAAATCCAAAATGGCTGCCACTATATATAAATGTATATAAAGCGACCACCCCTATCATTTGAAAGAGGTGGTCCCTATGCTTTCCAGATTTTATATTGCCAGAAATTATAGTTCCTCAAATGAGTGGGGTGGCAGAAGATTACTGTAATCTATACCGTAGTTGCCAAGGCCACCAATGACTCCCTGCCTTCACCATTGCACCTGCGGTGGATAAAACTTCTCCCTCCACTCACCAGGATCCATCACTCTGCGCTGCCTCAGACAAGCTTAAATTGAAAATAAAATTTAAAAAAACTTCTGTTCTTATGCACAGTGTATATACCCACTTGGATATATTGCACTAAAACATTAAGGGTTACTTACGTACATCCCTTGTCCAATTCCAGCCCCCACAAAAAACACTCATCTCAAAAACTACAAACATTCACTATACAAATCCCTCAGCTACAGGGGACATCGGCGTAAAGATGTTTGAGTGGAGTTTGGGGCAGCTTCTGTGTAAAGTGGATAAACCTTGACCCACACCCAGCTTGGTGGAACTCAGCTCAAAGTTTGTGTAATGGGAGGAAGAGCTGAGGTTTCAACACTTCAGAAAAATGTGATGATGTGCAGTTTTCCTGTGGTGTTTGGCGCATGGTCCTCACCCAAATTTTTATGATGTTATAATTCCACTTTATAATTTGGACCAACATGCAGTGATCTTTCAAGAAATTTAATTCAAGAAGACCATCACAGATGCATCTGTGAGATGTGTTAAAGCTCGAAATGTGTGTTGGAAATTACTTTAATTACCTCATCATCTGTAGTTTTGAGTAAGTTACAAACTTTTTGTGTTGGCCAAGGTAAATTAACTTTAGACACTCTCTTGATTTGATTCCTTATATTTATATTTATAGATGCACATCCAATGATTACGTTCTGAAAAATGAATTAAAAATTGTTGATTGGTTCATAGTTTGTTAACAGAGAGACAGTTGTGACTGTAACAGTTATTTTCTACATTTTAGGCAAAAAAGTGGTGAAAATGACAGAGGTCAGAGTTAATGAAGACACAAAGCTACTACCAAACGAAATTTAATTTCAATATCTGTAAAACAGATTGAGGTACTGCTGTTTTCATAGTGGATAAGGTTGTTTGTGGCAGCCATCTTGAATTAGGGTGACTCAAAAAATTAGTTGATTCAAATCAGTTGCATATTCAATTGTATTCAGCTCAGTTCATTTATATAGAACCGTCACAACATAAGTTAACTCAGGGAACTGAACAAATACATTCATATACATAAAAATTCAATTTGAAACATTAAGGTTGTGTACGGTGGCCAGTAGGTTGCATTGAGTCTTTATTTTGTCACAGTCTCCCATCTTGAGCAAGCACAAGGCAACAGTGGAAAGGAAAAACTCCCTCATAACATGAAAAAACCTCCAGCAGAACGAGGCTCAGGACAAGCAGCAGATGTAGCTAAATATTTCTTAGTCATTTTTACTCCGTTTGTTTTACAGATACTGACCTAAAATAGTAGCGGAGTCATTCCTAAAACATACTTTGAAAGCTAACATCATCTTTGCTGATAACTTTGGCAGGCAAGGTGACAACTAATATTCATTCCTTCAAGAAATAATAATTTCATGTCTACGTTTTTACACAATCCTCAGTGCTTATTGTTTTCTAATGAATGGTACTTCAAAAGCAATGTTTTAGTTTTATCAACAACAACAAAAAAAAGTTTTCGGGTAAAGCCGCTTTCTTGTAACCTCCTTTTCTCAGCTACAAGAAGGGAAGAAAGGGTTTGTTTGTCAAGGCCAGTGGAAGAATTATGTAAGAAAGAGTGCATTTACACAGAATGACCGGGTTCGTATGTCGCCACCACAAAGGTAGCATGGTGGAGAGATGGAGGGTGAGGGGTCAGGTACGCTCCAAGATAATGGCCGCCAGCTGTGAATGGGGATATGAGGAGAGGCAGGCAGGTGGGAGACGGAGTGGCTCAGTAGAGAGGATGTTAATGTGGGAAAGAAGGTAGTTCTCTCACGAGGAGCGAAAAGCAGCCCTCCTGTTGCTGAAGGTTATCAAGTTACAGAGAGAAAAAAGGCTCTGTTCAAATGGAAGGTTTGTTTTAATTAGTCACATGTTTTACATTAAATAATCTGAATCTGGAAAAAGTTGGGATGTTGTGTAAAATATAAATATACTGTAATGCTAATTTACAAATCTCATAAGCCAATGTTTTATTTGCAAATAAACATACTGTTGAAATAAAAATAATGTTCCATTTTTGGGGGAAACAATAGGCAATTTAAATTTTATAACCGCAGCACATCTTAAAAATATGAGCTGTAAAAATAAGAGAATCATCCGAAGAAGCATTTTGCAACTCATGAGGTTAACTGGCAACAAGTCAGAACTGGGTATTAAAAGCATTATGGAGAAGCTTAATCTCTCAGAAGTAAAGATGGGCAAAGGTTCACCAGTCTGTAAAAAAAAAAAAAAAAATCTAAAAATAATGGAAATGGGAAAACTTCTAAAATCTCATCAGATACAGTTCTTAATATCAATAAAAGTTTTCTAAAATCCTACAACTTTTCAGAATCGGGGTCGTAGCATCATTACTGTAAAAATTATATTAGCCTCACATACAGGAAATCCAAACAATTCCTGTTCCTTCAATTCTGTTAGAGCAACGCGTTTGTCAAAAATGAAGACGTTCTGTTGCAAGACTGAGAAATACGTCTTCGTAATCCAGTATAAATGCAAAGTGAACCTGACTGCACTAAAACCCATCAAACCACATTAAGATGTGAATTCATACCCTGCTCATTTTAACTTGGTTCGTAAATGCATCTGTGCAACATCCAGTAATTATCTGAAACTGCTTTTTGTATACTGTACTTGAGATGATGTGGAATCATAACAGCTGGATCTGCCATAAACGGAAAAAAAAATAATGCCTGTTCAGGATTTGAAGCTGTGGTCAGACGACCAGTATGGAACTTGCTGTGTGGTTCCACTAACATGAACAAGATGAGATCCAGTCTTTCAAGTTAGCATCCGCTGCTCTCTGGAACACTTCGTTTGCACTGACTCACCTTTCAGTGCTAAATATGGTCTTTTTATTAAGACCGGGGAGTTTCCTCCTTCACCTTTTGTTTGGGGTGTTCATCATGATAATCCCACAACAACTTTTAACAAAGCTCATAACTTGAGAGCGCCCATTTCTAATTTGTTTTGTTGCAATCGTCATCTGCAGCTGAAAGACAAAAAGGTGATTTACTGTATGTGTCTGTGTGTCTTTTAGCAAAATATCACATGGATCATGAAATCAATTTTAATTAAATCTCCACAAATTGGATTGATATCTGAGTAACTAACATCTGGATAAAATCCAATTAAAGATGGCCACCACAGCAACGTGATCTTGGCAAACACAAAAAAAATGGCTCTTAGTTTTACAGATACTGAGTTTCAGTTTGTTGTGGTAGTAGTTGAGACTGATCCCCTATTTCTAATTAGAGTACCATCATAGGACCCGTGTTCAAAACTTTGTCAATAACTGTGGGAATCAACACACCCTGGCTGTCAGTAAAATATCATAACCCACTGAATGTAAATATTTAAAACCTTCAGAAAGTAATTAGGTTGGCATCTAGAAAGTGCTATATGTTGCCATCATTGTATGTTCCCATGATGAAATTACTGTAGTTCTCTGCATTTCACTCAGGTGGAGCAGTGGGCAGCAAGCGCCCAGGGAACTAAATAACTCAATTCAAGATGGACTCCGCATCAACTGACTTTTAACTTGCTAAACTTCTCCAATTTTGCAGATATTGAGATGACATTTGGTGTGGTAGCAGAGCATCATGCCAAACATCCATTTTAAGCACAAAAAAACGTTGGCATTGCCGGCAGAAATCCATCATGGCCGTCTTCTACCAAAATATCTCATGAGACAATGGAAGGATTTCAGTGAAACTCGAGTAATAATTGGCTGTACATCTAAAAGTGATCCACTGTTGGGAGTTGACACAATTCAAGATGGCCGCCACAGCCAATCAACCTTTGCCTACGCAAAAATAATGACAGTGAATTGTACAGATTTTGGTTGTGGTAGTAGCTAACGATGGTTCTTTACATAATCCAACTGCTAACAGATTGTGAGAGCTTAGTTTATTATGTATAATGTGAGTTTCGGCGGGTGAGAGTGCAAGGCCTTCAATTGAAACAGTGGCAAACATCTCTGAAACCCCAAGTATGAAGATCAGCAGATACTAGCTGCATATTTCAACAGAAAACTGGGCAATAGGTAAATTAAGCGTGACAATGGCTGACTCCTCCAACAGAACATCACCATTTACCCAACTGAAAACAAATCCTTGCTACTTTCTGGCCGGTGTGAGGTTAGTCTCCTCAAACACTTTCAATTCCTCCCTCGCCAATAGGTTTCCATATTACCAACCTTTAATTATTCATGCATGCCCGCTTGGCGCCTGACTCGGAAAATAAAGCAAACCCTTTTGGACTACTGATACAGAATAACACGGTGACCTCTGCTGAACCCTGCTGCATTGTTCGTTTGTCTCCTGCTGCTGGTAAGAAAGAAACTGGAGCCCAGGTGGAGATTATTTCTTCATGTGTAAAAGCTGCTCTCTCGCACAGCGCACGTCTATAAACAGCCATCGGGGTGCGTGCAGTGCTTGAAGAGCTCGGTATAGTCCCTTTTGTAATGTGCAAAATGATATCTCTGCAGTGTAACCATCTCTATTACGGTGGGGGAAGAGATTGTCTTACCCTCCGGATTTGCTTCAAAGAGCACAACGAATGAGCTCGGGCTGCTCGCTATGGACATGTGAAGCTTATCTGCAAGAGGAGAAATAACTAATCTAAAAGACAGGTAGGAAATACAGCTGAGGCAGGTTTAAAACCTGGACATTAGTAGAGATCACCTCAAACTAAACATTTTATTTTTACATTAGTACTTATGTTTGTTGTCTTGCAAACGTATTTAAGTTACGGTTGCTTTCTAACGCGTATTGTCAGCTCTGTCTCAGTTATTTAGGATTTTTTTCTTAATCATGATTAACAATCAGTAATAAGAGTTGTTAATCTTAGGTCATAAATCTTTGATTTCATGTTAAACCTGAAATGTAGTTCATTTTAATTTGTATTTTTGAACAGTCTATATATGTTTAGCAATCCATCATTTTTAATTTTTTACTTTTGTCCTTTTTTTTTTAATTAGAAAAGCTCATCAAACTAGGAAGGCTCTTCTGATATTGTATACAATCCATACAAAGATAATAAAGGCTTTTTCTTTTATAAACAGTTTCGGTCAAAAACATGCCGTTTAATCACACTGACCACAACACTCACTTCACGCCTGAAAGAGTTTAAACCAGATGTGAAGTTGTCTACAAGACCTTTCACTCACGAGGCCACGCAGGCCAAAATCACACCAAGGAGACGGAATAATTTCTGCCCTGAAATTACTTTATTTTATCACTCAAGTTTGAAATATTCAAACAAAACTGCTAAATACAGCTATTTAGTTTTTTTTTTTTTACATATCCATTAATCAAACCTTCAAAACATATACTGTAGATATGGTCTTGACAAAAATAAAACTGAAGCTTGAGTCAGTTCTTTTAATTTTGCGCCATGTGCAAGCCCTTTGAGGAGTTCTGTGATGTCATGATGATGGGGATGCTTAAAAACTCAGGAAGCTCTCTGGATTGTTGCAGAAGGTCGAGGAATGAGGGACAAGCACTGCTGGATAAAGAAAATAAAGATTATTACATATCTGGGTATGAGATCATCATCAACGCTGTGAAACAGTTTTAGACGGGGCACCGTTTAATGCCAACTCTAAAAAGATGGGATGTGCAAAATGTAAATAAAATGAGAAGGTAATGATTTTCAAATCTCATAAAGCCATGTTTTATTCACAGTGGGACATTGTAAACATATAATGTTGACATCATCAAAAATCTCAAGAATCTGTAGAAATCTCTGAGCTCAAAGTACGAGGATGAAAGTCAGTATTGGATGTTTTTAGGCCCTCAGGGGCCACTGCATTAAAAACAGGTCTGGTTCTGGTCTCAGGAACAGTTCCACAGATCATTAGCTGTAAACACGGTCCGTCAACAAAAGCTGCTTAAAGCTCTATCAGACAAAGAAGAAGCCAGATGTGAACACCATCTAGAACTGCTGCCATCTTCTCTGGACCAGAGCTCAATTCAAAAGGTCAGAGGCAAAGTCCAGAACGGTTCTGTGGTCAGACGGGTCCAAATCTGCAGTTCTGTTTGGAAACCACAGATGCCACGTCCTCTATACTAAAGAGAGGGATCATCTAGACTGTTTTCTGCGTACAGTACAAAAATTTTCCTCACTTTTTAAACCACTCCCAACTTTTCCAGAAATGGAGTTGTGAAATCTAAAGTACTGTACAGTATTTACTGAGCATGCATCAGAGTATTTACTGTATTTTTCAGCCTATAAGTTGTGTTTTTTTGTTTGCTTATTTGTTTTTTTGCATAATTTGCATGCCCTGCGACTTACAGGCTGAAGCGACATTTTATGGATTTTTTCCCATATTTATGAACCAATTTTTGGCTTAGATATGACCATTTTCATTCATTCTGACTGAAAAAAATTAATTGAGCAGTACCATTTTCAGCCACTAGATAGCAGCAGAATAGAAAGGCATGCCGTTGTATCATGTAATAAGTAAATGTGGCTATAATGAAAAACTCAAAAAAGTTCCAAGACAAAAACAACTGTACTTTATTTATTATACTTTATATTTTATTGTTTTTGTCAAACTTTTTTGAATTTACCATGCCCTGGATGATTGAGAATCTTCACCAGCTATTAATGGCACAATCGGCTTGCCATATCACCCCCATCTTCGTTTAGCTCGCTGCTTGGAGCGAGTTAAACCAGCTGCACTGCCCTGGCGAAATGTATCTAATTTGATCAATAAAGTTGATTTATTAAGTAAAAGTTCAACTGAGACACACCTTTGCTATAATTTCGAGCAAACAAGAAATTGTTTTTAGGTGTTTATCTTGTTAAATTTCGAAGAAACGAGCAGGTTTCCTCCTTCCTTTTTTCCTCTGTGTGCTCTTGGAGCACCGAGGCAGCGTAATTATTTTTGAAATGCAGCTAGTTTGACCATTAATTAAAAGTTCAACTGAGACACACCCTTGCTATAATTTCAAGCAAACAAATACCTTTTTTTTAAGGTGTTTATCTTGTTAAATTTGCAAAGCGGCTTGTCGTGTGCACGCGTTTACTGCTGCGTATTGGCTTTCGAAATGCAGCTGATTTGACCGTCAAAGTGCATTTATTAAGCAAACGTTAGACTGAAACACATGTTTACTATAAAGTCGAGCAAACAAATAATTGTTTTTAAGAGTTAATCTTGTTAAAGTCTTGTTAAAGTCCTCCCGTGCACGCTCCCACAGACGCCCTTCGGCAGCCCACACCAGCCCACATTTCCGGGTTGTCAGCGGTGACGCATAACAAACACAACGCGTCAGCTGTGATGTACAATAGATGCAATGTATACGGTGAAGCGACATATTTATGGATTTTTCCACTTTTTTTAGACATAATTGGACTGATGCAACATGTACGGCAGACAATACGGTACATGTTTATTTTTGTCAAATGCTTAGGAAACATTGCAACAAATGGGCACACCAACTTGCCTTTGGATAAAAGCCTAAACCTTTAAACGCTTATTATACTCAACACACACCTTAAAAAAATAAAAATCAAGAATACGAAGAAATGAATAAAACATAAACAGAACAACATGTGACAGTAATTACAGCAGGAAACACAGATTGCTATTTATTTACCTGCCAGTGTAAACACAGACACATCAATCACGCGCCCTGGGCGGCTGGTAATACTGCTGAGTGGGTCGGGAGCGTCGTGGCTGTCCGTCACCCCCACGACGAAACTCTAGTGAACTGTCATAGTAACCGTCATCTTCCTCCTGTTGATGCAGATTTCATATAATAATGGTGATCACATTAGACATAATTAAATTTGATCAACTTTCTGTTCAGTTACTGACTAGCCAGTGTTCTGATGTTAGTAATGAATGAACGATGAATTGGGAGTTCTGGTTACCATCATGTCAGCAGGAACAGGTTTGATGTTATGAAGGAGCACCTCTTCACAGTTTCCATAATCGCTGAAAACCACCACGGCTGTAGAGCCAGATGGGTGCACAGCATCTATTCTGGCATGGTAGAACTTGATGCAGGAAAAGAGAAACAAAACCGTTTTAATGCAGTTTCTACAAGTAAAATTTTATGTTAATTAAAGACTGTAATAGGACTACATGGGAATGTCCCCAAACAATGTACGTACCTTGTTGTCCTCCCAGTACAGAGCCAGGCACTGGTCACCAGGTTTCCAGGTGTATTCAAAGACATTTCTCCCAGGTCCTCGAGGACCTGGACCTTTGCCTTGCCCCGACCTTTTTTTATACCCAGCGTTGCTGGGATTGTTCTTCTTGGGTTGTTGCTCCTGATACGGCGAACAGAAGTTTGTAGGCTTGATCGGACCTGTCCTTTTATGTTCCACCTCTCCATTTTGGAAATGAGTAGGACCCCTTGTGGTAATCCGAAGGTCCTGTAATAATCCCACATCTTGGGAAGTCCCTGAACTTCCTCCTCTCTGGTTAAAGTTTGATGGCCCACCGTCCTTTTGTCTGTCAAAGTAATCAGAGTTCGGCCGATCTGCCTTTCCCTTCCTCCTGCCGTTGTTGGCGTCTTCATTTCGGTCCGCACGTCTGTAAGTTCCTTTTCCGTCTGCTTCACTTCCTGCAGAATTACTCAGTTTAGATGTGGGTGTGTTATCTTTAGGCCCCCTCCTATAAGATGGTCCGGAAATATTACCACCACCATTTCCATTGCGGGACCTTTGGTGGTAAGATCCACTAAATTCAATCTGCTGTTGAGATTCTTTTGAATGTGTGAGAGACGTGGTTAAGACAGACGGATCGATCTGTTCATCTCTCGTTTCTCTCCGGTCATTTTGCACTCGGGGCCATTTCTCCTGGCCTTTCCACTGCTGGGTATGAACAGCCATCAGGGAGGTTATACAGTTAGAGGCTGGCTCCTGGCCAGGTTTGGGAAAATCAATGTCCTTGTGAAAGCGAGGTGGTCTGTCAGTCCTTTGCTGCCTGTGGTCATTATGTGAGAACTTGGCCTGAGACGTGTCTTTGCTGTGATAGTTTGCGTTAAAGACGTTTCCTTTGTTCTCGTGGGGTCTCTGTGATGGCTGACTCTTTGGCTCTGAGAAAACAAACCAGAGAAAGATAAGGTAGGGAAAACATAAATGAAGAATGAGACGTAGAAAAGGTCCCCCACTATTAATGGAGAGAACTCCCATCTTGGACTCAAGGAAGTCGAATAGAGTGCTTGGTCCAGATGGTCGCCCTCCTGCTCCCTCCTCATCGTCCTCATTTCTGGACCTGCCTCTTCCCTTTCCTCTGGCTGCAGAAAACACCAAAACAAGATTACTGATATAAATAATATAATTTAATAGGGCATACATGGTACATTTTCATCTTTAAATCATTTCTCGGTCTGCTGCCTTCATACATCTCCTCCTACATGTCACTGCGTGAGTGCAGC
>JARVGV010000645.1:8850670-8862753 GCA_031762435.1 Hypsolebias longignatus | reverse complement strand
AAAGTACAGATACATGAAAAATGTACTTAAGTACAGTAACAAAGTATTTGTACTTAGTTACATCCCACCACTGACAGGGACACATAGAGACAAACAACCATTCACTCTCTCTCACCTAGGGACAATTTAGAGTTACCAATCAGTCTAACATGCATGTTTTTGTTCTGTTTTGTGCTGCCCGTTGTTTGTGTTGTGTAATCTTAATATCAACATGTCATTTATTCAGCAGCATGCCCCAAATCATCTGCATGATGGTGTAGCAGTTTTCATTGTCATCTGACAGCATACAAGTTTCCAGCTTCAATCTAAACTGGGATAAGACCGAGGAAGGGTTTAAACTTCTCTCCCATTGACCACAGGGATAAGTTGTCCCTTTTGACCCTAACCTGAGCCACTGCTCAGATGGCAGCTCTCTGCACCACAATGAGGGCTGTGGTAGCTTGGCGCTCTGTGACTGCATCAGAAAAGGCATCTGGTGTTACAATTGCCAAGTCTTTTGTGAGTTAGTTCACTGTGGTGACCCCTGAGGAAGGCAGTAGCTGAAAGAAGAAAAAAGTAGTCCAAAAATCAAAAAGGCCTTGAATAAGGTTTTTCATTTGTCTTTTTTTTTATTTTTTATTTTTTTGGATAACACAGCTAAAACCGTTACACCAACGGGTGATTTATGAAAAAATAAAAAATAAAAAAAAAAAATAACCGAAAAATCCCTGAAACCAGTTTTGACAGCTCCCGTGACCAATAAAATAGCTTTACAGTTGTAAATAAACGCATCTGCACCAATCGGAAACCATCTTTGTAGTTTAATGAACGCTATTGGTTGGGTTGAATAGGCGGATGTGACGTCACTCTGCGCGGGACTGTCAAAAAATTGCTTCTGCGCCCTGAACATTTCTCTGAGGTAATTGCTATGCTTATGGTCTTTTCTGCTTGTTTTCCCAGTTGACAGACGAATATAAAAACTTTGCAGCGAATTTTTATTTGTTAGGAAGCCTTTTTTGGGGTTATCGGCCACTAAAACGTAACGTGACAGTTTCTAAATTGGATTAACTCCGTGTTAAGCCAGACGGTGTAGATAAAATAACGGTGTAGCCTGTTTGCTAGTTAGCTGTGGGTACTCGGACTGAAATCATTTTCAACCCCTCGTCTGTTTTGGTCATTTTTACGTAGTTTTCAAATATAAGTCCTTGGCTTGACCTGTTCAAGCGCTAACGTGTCAATCTGACTGCATTTTTTTTACGTCCTAGACTAATTAGATCACGGGAAAAGTCACCCGAGCATGGAAAGTTATAGTCAGCGGTTCGAGTCCAGAACAGGACGACACGGTAAAACTCCGAAGAAGAAAGGTGCTTCTTACCACACCACGTCCTATTGTGATGAAGGAGACCGTAAACCAAAGTTTGTAAGTATAAAAATGAATACCTGTTTAGTTTTAGTCGTACACAAAGAATTTTCAAACCTTTCTTTGTTACTTATTTTTATCAAATGAGTGTTTTTAGTGATAACAGCAGTTGATACTAACCTGCAAGTGGCAAAACTTACCAATGAACAAGAGTGTTTTAGTTTATAGTATAGAAAATAGTGTTGTTGGCCTGAAATTAGCATTCTTCATTTTGACTCTTAGAATAAGCACATCCAAATCTGAGCCCATAGTCCTCATCAGAAAAGGGTGGATTGGTCTCTTTTGGGTCGAGGGTGAGGTTCTGCAACATGTGAAACAGTTTTAAGTGTCTCAGGCTTTTGTTCACATGTGAGGAAAGAATGGATCGTGAGATTGACAGACGGATTGGTGCAGCGTCTGCAGTATTGTGGACTCAGTGCCATTCCATTGTTGTAAAGAGGGAGCTGAGCTGAAAGGTAAAGCTCTCTATTTACTGATCAGTCATGTCATACCCTCACCTATGGCCATGGACTCTGGGTAGTGACCACAAGAACAAGATCACAGATACAGGTGCTTCAAATGAGTTTCCTTCGCAGGGTTACTGGACTCTCCTTTTGATATAGGGTGAGAAGTTCAGTTATCCCAGAGACACTCAGAGAAGAACTGCTGCCCCTCCATATCTAGAGAAGCCAGTTGAGGTCGTTTTTGGTCGTTATACTTATTATCTGCAACAATTTTATGTCTATATTGTATTCTGTTTTTTACTTCATTTTGTATGTTGCCTATGTGTTGCCTATTGTTTGTATAGCACTTTGGTTGACTAAGTGCTCTATAAATAAAATGGTATGGTATGGTATGGTAGGTGGTTCGTGATGCTTCCTGGGCATTTCCCTAGCAAGGTGCTTCAGGCATGTCTGACTGAGAGGAGATCCTGGGAAAGACCCAGAACATGCAGAACGGACTACATCTCTTGGTTGGCCTAGGAATGCCTTGGAGTGCTCCCAGAAGATCTGAAAGAGGTAGCTGTGGAAGGAGATGTCTGGGCCTCCCTGCTCAACCTGCTGCCCCCGAGACCCAATTTTGGAAGATGTGGATAGTAATGGATGGAAGGATTTATTTTGACAATCTAATTCAAACTAACTTTGAGCCAAATTATTCTTTGTAAATTAATTTTAGATTGTGAACAAGAACAAAACCAAAGTTCCATTCCTTATCGTTACCTGCTACTTCCTTTCCAGGTCAACAACGGAACAAGTAGAGTCATCATCTAGAAATGTCTCTGACTGTGGCACAAGTACCACTGGTGGTACTCAAAATTCTTCTAGTGGCACTCAGAATAAATGGTATAAACAGTTTATAGGTGAAAAACAAGAAGCCTCCATAAGCTGAACTGTGATAAAAAAATAAAAATAAAAAGCAGCGATGGCTAAAAGGATGAATGTTCACGTATAGTAATTTATGATCTGACCTCTAAATGGAAACACAAGTACAATATTGTTTATTAAAAATAAGTGCAATGCACAAATTGTTAAATATACTGTATATTAAAAATAAAGTCGAGGCTGATTTAGACTTCAGTGAATCTGTGTACCAGTGATCAATTAAGCCACGCCTGTAATCTTTCTACAAAACCTGCAAGCAACAAAAGGCAAACCTGAGAAAAGTTGATTCACAACACATTATCTCAGATTTGTTTTCAAATGCTGTTAGAAGAGGAAGAGCCATGACCATTGTATATATGTGGAGCTGTTCTCAACACCAACAACAAACAAAAACAACAGAATGATCATCATTTCAAGGCTTACCCTTCAGCCAGGGTAGGCCTTGCGTTTTGTCCAGTTGTCCAGTTAGTCAGATGAATATGAGCTTATACTACTGTGTTTTGATCACATTCATAATTGAGATTATTTAGTATTTTCTGAGGTGGTTCTTGTGCCACACAGATCCAACAAATGCTGTTGTCAAGTTGAGCAATGCCCTTACAATATGTGTTTAATTATTCTGAAACAAACACAGTTCAGCTAAAAAGTTACGGTTTTCCTTCTGAACTTGACTGCTTTTTCCCCTTTGACTTTACATGTGGGCTTCCAAAAGTTAAAATTAGAACAGGGTTTAGCTAGCACTAATCCACGTGTTTCCTGCTACTACAAACCAATCAAGGTTCTGTCTGCACACGATTTGTCTACTTCCTCCCTTCTGGGAGATGTTGTCTGGACAAATTGTCACAATTGTTGGGATACGTAGTATATAGTTTGATCTATTAAATGGTTAAACTTTTATCTGCAGCACACACATGCCACCGCTTTCAGATAGGAAAGTTGTGCATCACACAAATTTTCTTCACCTCTGTTTAACCCCTGTGTTTTGACCGTGTGAACACAAAGTAATTCCTTGTTGTCAGTGCTCAGACACTCTAGTCTGGGTCTCCAGTAACGACCTTTGCTGGGAAGTTTTTTTTCCAATCTAGACTGTTATTATCCACTTCCACGATGAGCTGTTGGTTAAATGTCCTACATTTTCTCCCCCTGATGGAAACACCTGCTCACTCTCTGTGATGACTGTGCTGTTGTGGATCTAAGTGGGGTTACAGGGTCATATTGGTAGATGTGTGTGTAAAACATTTCAGATTGACTTGCAGTGTTAAACTTAGGGATTATATAAAGAACATATTAGGATTTATTCATCTTTAGCCATGCAAATCCTATTTATTGCAACTCTTTAAAATTTCCAAAGAAATAAAATTCCTTAAATTAGACAAATTGCTGTGACTGTCAAATTTTCCCTTTGTTAATTTTTCCAAATTTATTTGCACATTACTACTGCATACTTGTATATCATCATGTCAGATCAGTCAGGAGATGAGTGCTGTGATTTGGGTTTTGTAACATTTCAACACTTAACTTTTTAAATATTTGTCCTGTAGAAATACACTTGAGATCTCAACTCTTAAGAAAAAACAAAAAAAACATTGTTCCCCTTAAAATCCTTTTCAGCAAACTTTATTTTTCGTCTTATGCTACCTTGTGTTTTAACCACCATTCTGCTACTTTTGGCAAGCCTTTATATTATAAGAATACACAAATCAGGTACAATGCTCCCTTATCTAATAATATTAAGTATTTATGATGTTATGTAGGTTTGCACCAACTGTTGTTATAATCTGTTTACTGTTTGCAACCAACACATGTCATGTAGCATCCCAGCTCTGCTTCAGTAATATTCTCTTGCATGTCCTCTGTATTCCAGACTCTTTGTAGGCGATTATAAGACTTGTTTAATAAAAGTGATATAGCTCAGAGGTCTTACCAAGCATCACATTTTCTATTGTTATGGTCAAAGGAAGATTAGATGGTGACTCATCGTTATATGTATAACACCAACATTGTTACTGGTAAATGGTTGTTGCACTTCTGAGTGACCAGCAATGCCTTTTTTTCCCCTTTTAGCTATTTTCTTCTGCAGAACATTAGCATAGGTGAAAAAGAGGTTCTCTGCCTGCAGAACATATCACTGTTGGTGTATGTGCACAACACACTATTTACTCTCTTTTTTAAGTTTGGTGATGACATCTGTCTGTCTTTGGATTTGGGCAGATTAAGACTTTTTTATTTTGCTCTTACTGTAAAGTAATAACTGGTTGTCATCTTGAGTAGTTGGTTCATCTCCTACAGTCCTGCTCCTTTCCACTGCACTACACACATAGACCAAAAGCAGCGGAAAGAAACATAAACGCATAATCTGAAATAAAAGTTAGTAAAAAAAAAAAAATACAAGACAAAACTTGCTGGATGATCATTTATGTGTTTTAAAGATTCATAATAATAAAACACAGAAGAAAAATGTTTGGCTTTTTGACAAACTAATTAGAACCAAGTTGCAAGCTTTCTTATTAAAACAAGTTGACGAGCTGCCACCTTTTTTCCCCCATTCACTGCTGAAAAATTTTCTCACATTTGTGACAAAACCAAATGCGCTTCACACAACTCTCTTTACACCTGCATGCGTTATGAAAATGAACGAAAAGGTGTGCACGCATTACAGAATTAGGCCTTGCTTTCATTCATTAGTAAATCAGAAAAAAGCTACCTAATTGAATCAAAATTTAAAGCAGATTCAAAAGAAAATCTTATTTTCTCTTATTTCTTTGAGCTAATATTGTAAAGAAGTTTGTGCAATATAAAATAAAGTGAAAAAAGAAAATACCGTAAGCGATTTGATGGTGATGGGGAACATTAACTTGTTCATTTCTGTCAAATTTATATCCACTTAGTTGACACACCTGCTTTCTTGATTTTATTTTATTTTTTCTGCTCCCCACCTTTAGAATTTGCCCTTTAGAAGCATCACAGACGATGTGGTAAGATATTGATGTACATTTTCATGTTGGTATCAGAGCCATTTAACATTGTTTTAATTTTAGATTATAACAACTAATTTACTAATTTGCATAGCATTGTTTTATTATGAAACATTCGGTTCAGTGACATCTGGGCAACGATAACTGTTTTAACTAACCAAAAATTTTCTTTGCCATCACGATGTACTGTAGAAAGTGCTTCACCCAGCATCTGTCAGGCAGATGCTTAGTTTTTCTGTTTTAGCACAGTTCACATATATTTTAACAATGCTGTTTTCTGTTTTCAACTAATAACATCTGTCCTATCAATCGTCTTTGTCATTATTGCACAGAAAAACTCATAATTTCATCTTTCTTTCCTTTTTAACTTGTTTGAGGTCATGAGGTTGTTTGTGCAAGTCAGCACAGAACAGCACAAAAACGTTTCTTAAACCTAATTGTGTGTTTTTGTTTCTCTACAGCTGGACAGATTTGCCAGTATTCGAATACCAGGGAGTAAAAAGGAGAGACCACCCTTAACTCTGTCTAAACACAGCACAAGTGACTGGTCCACCTCTTCTGCATCCACCCCGCATCATTTTGAGGAGCTGTCCTCAAAGATCACCTCAGAGAAAGAAATCCTGGCTCTGTTTGAGAAGATGATGGTATGTTTCATTTTTATGACACAAACTTGTTAATATTCTTTATAACAAGTAAATCAGAAATGGGTGGAATGCCCCCTCATGGTCACTGGGGAGTCTATCCCTCAGGCAGAGGAGTTTAAGTATCTCGTAGTCTTTATCGTAAGTGGTGATAGGATCAGATAGGAAATAGATCAACAGATCTGGGTCTCGTTCTCACCGTGTTGCTTCAATCGGTCGTGGTGAAGAAAGCGTCCAGTTTGAAGGCAAATCTGTTGATTTACTGGTTCGTCTACCTTAACCCGTGGTCATGAGTGGGGTGCCCCAATTTCCCTAATTTTGGGAAATCGGCCGATACTTGCATGAGAAACCAATTTTACCAATTTTTTTTAGTCTTGATAACAATTGTTTGAACTTCATTTATTTTTCAACTTCACTTATACTGTATTATCTGCAGCGATTTTTTTTGTTTATATTCTGTTTTATTTACTTCATTTTGTATGTTGCCTATGTGTTGCCTGTTGTTTGTTTGTTTGTACAACACTTTGGTTGGCCTTGTTGCTGTTTTGAGTGCTCTATAAATAAAATGGTATGGTATGGTATTTCAGAACACTACCTCATGGCCAGTTAAAACAAGTTTGTATTGTTTGTAGGATATTTTTCAAGGTTGTTTTTCAACAAAATAATATTGGAAAATTTGAAGTGCATTATGACCTCATAACACCTGACACTGTTGTTTATAAAACAAAATCTGTACCGGCCAAAATCAGAATCGGCAGGTCAGACTTTTTAGAAATCGGTGATTGTAGATCGGCCAGAAAACTGCATTCAATGCACCCCAAGTCATGAGGGGTCGATCGTGACCAAAAGAACCGGATACAAGAAGCTGAAACGAGCTTCTTTCCAAGATGGGCTTGGATGCCTTTTATACCCAGTCTTGGGAGAACAGTATTAGATTCTAAGCACTGCCCTCTGGAGGCCAAACTGTACAACAGAGGCCCACTATAAAACATTTGTGTGCAAAATATGCAGATAAATAAAATGGCACAAACAAAACAAAATTACTCAATAGCATTTATATTGTAACTAAAAATATAAATCAACACCTCAATACCTTAAAGTGGCGTTATTCAACGAAAGTGAAAAATATAAATCTACCACCCGGCTATACATGTGTTGCATGTGGTGAAGTTTTGCTCTGAAATATTTTTTTAAACTCTTTTCAGGAGGACATGAACTTGAATGAGGACAAAAAGGCGCCTTTGAGGGAAAAGGGCCTCAACATGAAACGAGAAATGGTCATCCAGTATATGTTCACAGCCTCCAAAACGGTGAGTTTTGAATTATGCCATTAATGTTATTAATTTTATTTGGAACAAATACCCACCAATTAAGAAAAATCTGAAAATGTCACTAAATAGCAGAGGATATTTTAGAAAAACTACCGGTAGCTTCTAATCATCCTAACAAGATAAAATTTAGCAACAGTCATGAACAGTTCATGAACAGTTTCACAGAATGTTGAGACGCACACAATATTCTTTCTGTGACAGTGCCAGTTTGAATCGTTTGTAATTTATCAAAAAATATTTGCAAATTTCAATCCAACAAAGAATTATCACAAAAACAAGGTTTTGGCCATTTGTATACACTAAGCTGGTTTATTTTTGGAACCCTACTGTGATGTGATTAATGTAATTCAATAAATGATCAAATATGAAAAATAAATTGTATTAAATGACCAAATAAAAACAAAGCACATCAGATACAAATGGCATATAAAAACTAGTCATCCAGTCAAACAATATGTAGTTATAATCTCATATTTATTTAGTTGACTTTATTATGTTATGATACTTTCAAAATGAGTTTCAAAATCTGTGGAATAAGTATTTCTGGATACCTCACCCAGCCCCCAAGATTTTCACTTGAATAATTTTCTTTTAATTGTGCTTCACTCATTTGAACCGGTTTTTGGTTTATTTCATAAAAGCTGAAATGCATCTATTTGAGTTCCATCTTGTAAGACACCAAAACAGAAAAGCTCAGTGGTAAGAAAACTTACAAGGCACTGTAGGATGCAGCATTGTTAGATAGACTTGTTAGATAGACTTGTTAGATAGACTTTTTGAGAAACAATTTCCATGTATGTTGCTACTCAAGATAATTGCTGACCTTTGACAGAGTTCTCTGTGGCAGGAGTTGTCTTGAAATAACCACTGCACCTCTTTGAGACCCCTGTTTTGATTTGGCTGCAATGCTCCTGCTGTGTAGGAAATTGTTTTTCCTCAATTTGGCTTCAAAACAGCAAGACAAATTTTGCTGATATATTCCTTTTTAGTCTTGTATCTTAACCATATATGTTATTAAAAAGAGAATTGTATTTTTTAACATTAAATTTATTGTTAATCTTGCAATAGATCCTGTGTGATTTGTGTTTGTGTTTTTAGAACCAGCAAAGTTTAGATATTGGAAATTTTTTATTATTTGGCTACAGTCAACAAAACATTTGAGGACGGACAATATTCCCAAAAGGCAGAAATGCTTTTAGGTAATTGTTTAGTTTTACTGGGTGGGCAAGTTGAAATCCTTGTCCTTTAAACCCATTTCCTTTGTCAAAGAAAAGTTCCTAGTGCCACCCTTTTTTGTGTGTAACATTGAGCAGATAAAGACTCCTAAGTGCTACATGCCAGTAGCTGAGATGGGTCATATATTTTACCCATCATGTCTTAGAAAATTAGTTAAACTTGAACAACCTGTTTTAGATTGCACACTTTTCTCTCACTGCTCCTTTGTATGCTCAGCCAAATCAATAACGTACAGATATTTAATTAGATCAGCTTTAAAGTGTAGAGGTGCTTAAAAATATAGAGAAGCCTTCTTACTGGAAAAAATAGTTGAAGCAAGTGAAAAATTCAGGCATAAAAGAACTCAAGGGTAATGACAAAAAAAAAAAAAAAATCAAAAATTTTCAAATCATGTGTCCTATAGACACACAGTTGAAGAAAGAAAAGTATTGACCGTTCCTTTGTGTTTCTATATAAACACTTCTAAAATATTATTTTGTAAAAAGATGAACATTATGAAAAAACTTTTTTTTTAATTAAAATGCACAGTGCAAGTTCTTTCATTAACTGTGTGGTTCTGTTGCATGTACCTCAGGCCTGGGATACCTCCAGAAAGAATGTCAAAATTGTATTATCACATCCAACAATGTTCAGTCAGGTCATCTGGACTTTGGTGTATTATCACATATTTGGAACATGTTGTGGCAGAATTCACTTTCCTTTTCAACACCTAACGGAAGGGCTAAGTGATAATACCTGATTTAAGTGTATCTCCGGGAAATATGCAACACTTTAACAATAAAGAAAATACAATTCTGAACATTTTATTTGCGCCTGCAGCTAGCAATAAATAAATAAATAAAAAGAAATAATAAAAACAATTCCACTGTGTATGATGCCAATGTGAATCTGATACTTCAAGGTCCCTGCAACAGAAGCCACGTAGTGCATTATTAAGTTAAATCCAGGCACTATAGTGTTCCAGGTTAGGATTTTCTCAGAATTTTATTTTAAATAGAAAACTGCATATCCCATTAATTAAATAATACTAATAAAAAAATAATGTCTTATCCAAAGAGTTTAGGATAAGAAGACTGGTCTTTTTTGTTTCTGGAATAAGTACCATTCCAAGCTTTTCTTGAGTTGCTTTGTTCATACAAGCTGAACTGATTATAATCACTCTCCTGGGGGTTGTTAAAGGAGTATCTCACTGGGCTGTGACTCGTTGGCAAGCAGCATTCATCAGGGAGTCTCCACAAAGTCTTGTGACGTTCATGATGGTTCTCAAGTTCTCTCAAGTTTTCTCTCAAAATGGACCTGAAATCATTGCGGGCATTAATCCCTGTTATATTCCCATAACTTTGAGGCTCCAACTGCATCAGTCCAGTAAGATACTACATTTAGAGTCTTTATTAACTGGGCCTACATTGGGGATGTTTCAGTTACATGCATGGAGGGTGAACTGGTGTGACATGCCTCTTCCTGACCTTTTGATAACTGCTCCTCTGTTTTGTACAATTTGTTTTCCTTTGGGCTGCTCATAGCCAGCTCTGCCCTTTTCTTGTGCATTCATTGCCTGGTTGTACTCCATAGTTTTATAGCCTGAAATGATGAAACAATTTCTTTAGCAGTAATGAACACTTGCACATTTTTAAAAATTGTGTGAATTGTTGGAAGTTTAGCGTCTTGTAGCCAAGCCCCTTCTGTAATTCTAAAGCAGCATCAATTTTAAGTACAAAATTGTCAGTGGAGGCTAACACACTCTGTACTAATTGTAAATGTAGTCATGTACTAATTACTCTATTGGAGTAATTTTTGAGTTGTTCTTTTTGAGAAGTTGATTAACCAATTACTTTTTTGAATAATTAGCATGGAGCTCTCATAAATTTCTAAAGAACCATAAAAAAGTAGCTGCTGCATTGTTTCTTACTGAAGTAGATTCTCCTAACTGTGGTGTTTTTATTGGTTGCATGGAAGAGGTCATTCCAATCACCTTCAATGGAATTAAGGTGTAGGTCTGAGAAGTGGCCTTGAGATGACTCAGTATATTGTCGTCTTTCTTTTCTGTTCAATTTGCATTACAAGCATCCTACTTGTACTAGACTCAGAGAACCTTATACTCCCCTCTGTGAAAGTTATTGTTGACTCCCTCTGCGGGGCAGGTCAGAGGGTGCCCCAGTAAAATTATGCAAGTGAATATCTTCCAAACTACACCAGCTGGAATTATGTATTTTTTGGCAGTGTTCTTGACTCAATTTATTTCTGACTTTACATTCTTAAAGTGTGTACTGAAAGATGGAGCCATAAATGATCTTTATATCACAATGAAAGGAACTTGAAAACCACAAATAATGACAATTGTTTACCAAGGCTGGGGAGAAAATAATAAAATTGCACTTTGAAGTTTGAATGATGTTTTAGACCCAAATTATGATCAATTTGAGGAGTCACAGATGTTCTGAGCTTTGTTTAGTGCAAATACATTAAGATTTGGAAGCACATTTATCGCCGTTCATCAATTTAAACAAGTTTACAAGTCAATAGTAGTAGCATTATCTCAACCCAGTTTTCTAAAGTTGAAACACATATAAAATGGGTGAAAATGCCACAGTGTCTTTACATGTATTGTCTGTAGTTTCTCTTTATTGTTGCCTGCAGTGTCAATATCAATAAATCAGGCATAGTGCATCCATACCAGAAACATTTAATCTCACTCTTCTTACCTTTTGGCCTCACATTTTAATTGTATTTCATATGGCCTTGATAAAAGGGTTGTTTTCTTCCTTTTTCTTTTAGGGTAACCTAAGAAACAGCCATCAGATAGCTCCCCAGGAATTCCTTGGTGAGCTGAAATCAGGTGTGATGGACGAACGGCTGTTTGCATGTCTAGACTCACTGCGAGTATCCCTTACCAGCAACCCTGTCAGGTAGAGTATAGTACTGTATATGGTTCATGTCCAACAATCACAGTTTACTGACTCTTTATACCTTGACATAATTTTTCTATGTACTGTTTAACTTTGTCGTCACATTATTCATCCAACCAAAAGAGTTATTTGCATCCAAGGTTTTTATCCCACTTCATTTCTTTTGACAAGAGTTATAAACATGTTTTTTTTTTTTTTTTTTTTTTTTTTTTTTTTTTTTTTTTTTTTTTTTTT
>JARVGV010000645.1:8703155-8713749 GCA_031762435.1 Hypsolebias longignatus | reverse complement strand
AAGTAAAGTACAGATACATGAAAAATGTACTTAAGTACAGTAATTAAGTATTTGTACTTAGTTACATCCCACCACTGTACATTAGTGATTTTCTGGAGTCTCAGTCAAAGTTGAAACACGGTAACAGCAGCACTCGCCTCAAGAACAAAATAAGATGACTGACAGCTAATTCAGCCAATCACCGTTGAGAAAGGCGGAACTTCCGGTGACATTGACAAATCAGTAATGGCGAATCGAGAAAAACTAAAGCTGACAGCAAAACAACACTAACGGGGGTGTGAACTTGCGGACAGCCGTCATTTTTGAAGAGCCATTACAAAATAAACGTCTGGTGTGCGGAATTTGGGATCAGCCGGAAGGTAAAAAATATTTTTGGAGTTTCATAATTGATGTGTTGTTGTCTGATGGCTGCTCCGCGTCGTGTTAACGGTCCAAACTTTCTGACACGAGCACAGCTAGCTGGGCAGAGCCCGAGCGAGCTAGCAGGCTATGCTAAGTGCTAGCTGTTAGCTAAGTTGTTCCGATCGTGCCAAACAGCCTCTCTTTAAGGCAATCAAACATTCCATCAATTTGTTTGATCAAATCCAGTGTTTGTAACCGCCCCATATTACTTAAATTAAGTATCCTAAAGCACTGGCACGATCATATGAGCTCGACTTTCATTTTAAGTTTGGTTTTGTTGCACATCCGCGAGGGCCACCAGGTTAGGAGCCATGATCCAAACAGTCGGGTTGTTTCTTGTAGTTAACCAGGTAACGGTCACCGAACTGAACCGGGACTTTTAGTTAAATAACACACCAAATCTGAGTCATTTTTAACAGGTAGGTAACCTGATTACCGACACCTTTGAGAAATGAGCACGTTGTATAGGCAGAATTATCGCTGGAAAGAGATGTTTTTATATTCAGTTCTATTTATATAGTGCCAATTCACAACAGAAGTCATATCAGGCCACTGCATAGAAACATTCACATACATCAAAATCTGTTAATAACAATATTAATCTAAGAAGCTAGCAGATTGCTTCCGAGTTTTTTGCTTGTGGCTGTCTCCCATCCTAAGCGAGCACAGAATAACAGTGGAAAGGAAAAACTCCCTCATGAGGAAAAAACCTTTAGCAGAACCAGGCTCAGGACAAGTGGCCATCTGCTTCAACCGGCTGGGTTTGACAGGATATGGTGCAGTTTGCTGCCTGTTTGTAAATGAACCCTTCTGGCTGTCAGGTCGAAGAGCAGCACTGGTCAATGTAGAACAACAGCCACAAAGTTAAAACATGGGAAATTTGAGAAACATAATAACTCACACAAAATTTTGTATATTGCTTGTTTTACTGTACTGTGGGTAAAATGCACAGTGACATGTCACTAAAGACTGATGTGATTTATACACAGTCATATTTTTTGGGTGAAAGAACATTGATGGAAGCAAAAACCTGCCTTTAAACTTTTATATGATCCAGTTCTTTGAGCCTTCTCACTCTTCAGATCTTGTTATTGATAAACGACATACTATGGACTTTACTGAGCAGATTTTTATTATGTAGTCTGGCTGATTTTTGATTTTCTACATCTGCTTTATAATCTATTTTGCTTCTTTGACATCTTTGTTTTAACTCGTTTTTTAAAAAAATCTGTATTTCTCTCTTGTCTATTGTTGATTGTCCAAGAAAAATCTACTGTTGCTGTTGTCGTCATTCTTAGTTTGTAGCCAGGTCTCTCTTGTAAGTGAGTCCTCGAGGCTCAATGAGATTAACCTGCCTAAATAAAGGTTGAATGAAAAAATGTGAATTTTATGCTATATCGCACATCCTTACTTAGCTTCTCAGCTTAGCTGCTTTTAATGATCCAAAAATACAATTTTGGATGGTTAAAATGGATTTTAATGAGAAAAGAGAAAGGGAGGGGTCAGTGAAGAGCACCGGAGTTGAGCCTTTTGTCCTCCAGTGTTTTCAGTAGAGAGACACGAAGTAACCATAAAGCCAATAAATGAAAATGGGGGTCGATAATTTTCATTTATCATGCACTTAATTGATTTATCGTTTATTGCGACAATCCTAGTCCTTCACAACACATACTCCAACTGCTAATGGCTCATGAGTGAAGTATTACATGAGATTGCACATATTGTTTATCCAAAACGGCTGCAACGGTCGTTTTTAATTTATTAACTGAAGAAGATAAAGTCTAACATGAAAGGAGACAGATCGGCTATCCTTTGTTTTATGATTCATATTATTTGTTGCAATTCATGCAAAGGTAAAGTTTCTTTTAGCGCGTCAGCCGTGTTTACATGAACGTTTTGGATTCTTTACCCATAATCCATCTGTGCTCAATGTGTTGCAATTGCTTTGTCTCTGCTCCGCAGACCTCTGGTGTCAAAGAATGTGATCGTGCATATAAATTTGGTTCTCTACGTCGCTCTGCTCCAACTAAACCAACAAAGAGAAATTCTCGGGCACCCGAGCGAGCAACAACCGCAGCCTTACTTTACTGGTCACACGTCAAATAGCGAGGGGAAACGGCGAGCGCGGACAAACGCATTAGCCAGTCGTTTCTTTTTCCCGCTGAGTGCTAATTTGAGTCGAGCTTCGTGTTTTGAGTAGCTTCAGTTTTTGCCAGCTGTGTGTAGCATGTGCTGTCCGAGTCGGAGGGACTCGGCCTCCTTTCTGCCCGCTTGACTGACTGATTGGCTGGCCTGCTCTCCGTCTGGCTGACTGATGGTGCGTTTTGCAGAATGGAGGAAGAATGATTCATAGTGGCTCTCTGGACGGCTTGATAATCATTCCATCTGGGGCGTGGGGCAGGCTGTCTCGTCACCGGCGCATCACTCATCATTTGGCCCTTTCTTACATCCTTTCTGTGCTTCATCTCTCCATCCTTCTAGCTGTCCCTCAGGCCTTGGAGATGACCCCCGCTCCCTGCTCATCCACCCTGCAGGGGGGCTGTAATGCCAGACCTGTGCTCTTTCACCTGCCTCCCCTGCTCCACCCCTGTGCTGCTGCCTGCCACTGCCACTCGCCTCGCGTTTGATTTAATACCAGCCTAAGTGTGAATAAATTCCTGTCACAACCCATTAAGGAGGCCTTGGAGAGATCTCGCCTGTTATTAATTCTCCACAGCTCCTCTCTTCCCTCTTTTAGTTACTATCTCTTCTGCTCTGCTGCGGCCCCTGCCCCCCTCCTCACCCCCACCTCCCCTCACTGCCTCGCCTTTTTTAATACCTTGTTAATTACCGTTCCCGTCCTCTTTGTTCAAATGAGAAAAGGAGAAATTGAAAGCACGAGGTTGTTTATGATTTCAAACGGAGCAGCCCTCGACTCTCTGGCTTCGCTCTCCTGAGCGAGGAGCTGCTGCTGCCTCGGTGCATATAATGGTTTTCAGCCGTACCGGCGGTTGGTTTTATCTGAAAAGCTACGTGGAGTCTGCTGAGGTTCGATGATAAACAAACGTAACCTAGCTGTAATAAGACGAGGCGTGAGCGATGACACTCGGCGGCTCTCTTTAATTTCTTTTTTCACTCACAGTCCTCGGCTTCGCCTCCTGTTTCCTTGTTCTTTGCCTCTTTCACCTCTCTGCTCGTCTTTCGTGCCTTTTTCCTCCCCGTCCTTCTCCACTGTGCTCAGGCTCCAGAATTAGTAGGCTGCTCACAGCAGGTGCTCATACTTCTGTCTTATTAGCAACACATATGTGGCCCATTAGGGGCTCTGTGTATGCCAAAAGCTTTTTAATTGTTTTGTTGGGGCCAAAGGGCCACTGTAGCCCACAATTCTTGCAAAAAATCATCCCCCAAATGTTTTGGAGAAGAATTTAATTAATTTTCTAACATTTTATTGCATTTAATGTCAAGTTCAGTTCCAGTTATTCCTGCTTTGTGTTACTTTGTGAGCAATTACAGGTTAAAGCAGTTTTTAAAACTATTTTGTACAAGAAAACAATTTTGTTCAGGTTGTTTTTTTGCATATACTGTAGTTTTCCTTGTGATCTGTGCAGGTAACATTCAAGTGTTCAAGTTTTAAACTTTGTATTTTTAAGGACTGTAAAATGCTTAAATTGTAAACAGTCCCTGAAAGATTGGTTTTCATAATAAATTTCTGCATAACTAGGTGTTTTTAAAGGCTATAAATTCAGATTGTTTTGCCTACTCCTCAAGCTTTGATTGTCCTTATGAATCTGTGCAGCCGCAGCGTAATCTAGATGTTAGATTTGTTTACATCTTAGAGAAAAAAAAAATGCTGAATTAAAGACAAATTCTTACATTTCTCAAAGTTTAAATTAACTAGAGAAATTGCATTCCTGTGAAAATGCAGTGTTAATGCTTATTGCTGAAGAATTTGCTGAAAAACTGCTGAAATTAGCTAAAAACAACAACAACATGCTGAATTATAGCTGAAATTAAAGAACAAGCCTAAATTGGCAGAAGAAAACATTTTTGCTGAAAGGTATCCGTTGGCACAAATGAGCACAAAAATGGGGAAATTGGCTAAAAAGGTTAACATTAGCAAAAAGCTAGCTGCAAACGTAGAACAAGATTAAATTTGCAGAAGAATCCAGAAAGAACATGTTTGCCTAATTACGCTGAAAGATGCAGAAAATAGTACAAAAAAAAAAGGGAAATTGATGGAAAAGGCTGAAATTGGCACACACACACACAAAAAAGAAAAATAAAACTGAAAAGCAGCTATAAAAACAGAAAGAAGCTTAGATTACCAGAAGGAAGTGGATAGAGCACATTTTTGCTGAATTAGACTGAATAAAGTTGAAATGAGTGCAAAAAAATGTGGAATTAGCTGAAAAATCCAAAAATAGCATGAAAAGCTATATAGCTGACATAGTAGAAAAAGCAGAAAGGAGCATAACGAGCTGAAATTAGCAGAAAAAGTTAGAAGAAGCACAAAAATGTTGTTAACCGAAAGAATCTGACAGGAGCACAAAACAGCTGAAAGTAGCTGAAAAAAGTTTAAATTTGCACAAGGAAGCTGAAAGAAGCTGAAGCAGAATAAAATGTGAAAGGAGCAGTAAAAGGTTGTAAACACATCTGAAGGATAGAAAATAAGTTCAATTCATTCTCTAATGAAAAAAAGTGGCAGAAAAGGCTAAATATTTCAAAAAGCTAAAGTTGCACCAGTAACAAAAGTCATATCAGGATTGTCCTGAAAGAGCTGAACGTTTTGATATGATTTATTGAAATAGCTTGAAAACTGTGGGACGAGAAAGATGCTGAAAATTGGATCACAATAGAGTGAATGCTTCATAAACATTCACACAATTAAAATTCAAATTATTTATTTAAATGCCTCCATATTAGATGTTGTTTGTCAGCTGTTGTGTGGAATAACATTTAGGTTAAAATATTATTATTGTTTAAAGCAGGTCTGTTGTGTCTGCCCAGCGACGTGTTTCATCACCTGAAATCATCCTCGTTTTTGTTTTGCTTCAAACTCTGTCGTCAAAGCCGCTCTCACGAGCGCCAAAACTATTCAGTCTGTCTTCGGCTGTAGTGTTGATGAGGCCGACTCTCCTCAGCCTCTGCTCTTCTCGCGCTCAGTAAACATCTTCAGGTGCATTGGAAGCTTTACATTGAAATTATTTTTCCTGAAACCTGCACCCTCTCCTTTTTAATGCTGCCGTCGCTCCTAAAACGATGGCGGTAATTAGATCCTACTCTACTTCTCAAGACGTGCCACCTGAGAGCTGAAGCGCATTTGAGTGATTGCACCAATTAAGCACACGACTGAGTCGCGAGATGCTTTTGAGGTTTTGAAGAACTGTTTAAGAACATTTAAATCAAAGCTCTTTTTAACCTGATAGGCGTCCTCCACTGCCTGATTAAAAACCCTTAAAGTTTGATGTTTACTCTGTGAGAGGAGGAGATGTTCTGCACGCCTTTGGATGATTTCAGCTCCTGATAGAGATGAAAGAAAGACGCCCTGCCTGTCTGAGCTCAGGACGGTCGGGTATCACTGTGCATATGGCAGCTTTAAGACCTTCATCTTCACACAAGCTCACGTGCACCTAACATGCACAGAAGCAGCACAATATAGATGCACCTAAGAAATATGGATAAAAAAGATGGCTGCATCAAATCTTACTGATATTTTCAGCTTATTTGAACATAAATAAAAATACGGTTTGCATTTTAAGTAAACATCGCTGTGCAAAAGTCTCAAGTCGTTCTCATTTCTTTACTTTGCATCCAGGGAGCCAGAGTTTGTCTAATATTTTAATGTATTGTGAAGTATTTATTTGTATTGTTTAAACATCTGAAGGGTTTTCAAGCTTTCTTTGAACCACAAATGTCTTTTAACAATTTTCAGTTCAGAAGTCGATTAGTTATACAGGCAGTCCCCAATTAACGGCCGAGATCCGTTCCTCTGGCTCAGCCGGAAACCGATTTAGACTTAAACCGGAACTGCTCGCACGAGCGGCCGTAAACGCGGATTTTCAGCCGGAAACGAAACCGAAACTAAAAAGGCGATCAGTCACGTCTTTTTAAACACGTTTTTTCAATGTAAAACAACTTCGAACGCCCGTTTTAATGTGTTTTAATGTGTTTCCAAGTAGTTAGCTAACAAAATACCCTAAAAAAAAAAATATATATATATATATATAAAATGCTGCATAAAAAAGGCAACGTACGGCGCAAAGACGTCACTGGGGGCGGCGCCGTAAGTACAGAGCGCCGTAGGTCGATGGCGCCATAGGTCGGGGACCGCCTGTACTGTATTTAACAAACTTTCTTTCAACATAGTCAGTTATTGCTGACTTCTCAAATCCATCTAAATCCGGTTTCCATAAATGTTATATATGTTTCATAAGGAGCTTTCCTGATGGCAGAAAACTTCTGAGACAACAACCCTAAGTGTCAAGATTTAGAAACCATACACATTTATATCTAAAAAAACAAAACATGACTAGTCCAAATCTGCCCACCTGCCCATCTTTCCAAAGTGTACTTTAGTGGATAATGTAAATCTGCAATCAGCTGCTAAGGAGAATACAAAGTAGGCCAAAGTGGATATGATGTAGAGAGATAATGTGTATAGAATGTGAATGTAAAATGTGGCCTAGAGTATAGTTTTGCAAGCTTTGAACACAAAAAGGTCTGTGACTTTAACAAAACAAGGTCAAAACAGCCACATCGTAATGATTGCTTGGTCGCAAACATTCTGAATTCAGTCAAACTGCAATAAATAATTTGCCATTTTTAGCTGTCAGCTAGTCTCCAGTCTCACAGTGAAACACTAAATTTAGTGTAGTTTCTTCAGTTGCTGTTTGTCCCTGTTGTGGAGCAAAGATCGACAAATAGAATTATCCTCCGTCCATCAGTCCATCCATGCATGTTGTGAGCATAACTTGAACGATAAGTGAGGTGCTGACTTTCATTTTAGTGTGTGGCTACATCTAGACATAGACAAGTTTCCTTTTGAAAATTGGGTTGTTGCATCAAAATTCAAGATGGCTGCCCCCACTAATGTCCTTCTGTGTTGTGAGCATGATAACCTCAAAAGTAAGTGCAGTACCAACTTCTATTTTGGTATGTGGCTGCATCTAGGTGTAAAAATCACAGTGAAAAATGTGGTTGCCATGTCAAAATCCAAGATGGACATCACCATATACAGTATACAGTATATCTAAACCAAACACCTCTATCATTTGAGGAAACTATGCTTTCTAGTTTTTATATTGCTTAAAAGTATAGTTTCCTCACTGATCAGGATGGTCATAGATTAATCTATGGTGGCCAAGGTTCCTTCATCTGGTTGTGTTACAATTGTTCCCCCACTAACCAGGATTTGTCATTATGTGCAATGTCTGCAACAAGCAAAATAAATAAATTAATTAATAAATAAAACTGCCTCTGCTCTTATAAAGTGCAACTCCTGTCCACTGTCCACCAAAACCACTAGGGTTACTTCCATTCTCTATTCAGCTCCAGTCCTGAAAAATACTCATCTTGAAAACTAGTACAAACATTCACTATTGAAATCCTTCAACAATAAGATACATTAGTGTACCACTTGTTAATTGGATGATATTTATGCTGGTGAATAAGTCAAAAGCTTCCATGCACAAGCCCTCTTTTTTTTTTTTTTTTTTTTTATTAAGACCATTTATGTTTAATAAATATACCTAGATGCTAACCCAAACCACCATGTACCTCATGTGCAATAAACACAGACTGTGATTTTAAATGATCTGTATCATACGCAATACAACTGTTTGCCTCTTGTGCCGCTTTTGAGCCAAGGACATAGGTGATAAAAATGGCTTTTTATGGCTCCCACTTGCTTTACTATTATAGAATATGTCTTCATATTTTCAGAAGTGTTTTTAAAATAAAATGCAGAACTTTATTGTGCACATACACACATTAGGTTTTGTGATAGTGATATGATGGTGCCAAGTGTACGCTTCTGTGCTCAGTTATCTTGGTTATTTGTGATCTGTCCAGAATGAAAGAGAATGAGAAAGTGAATTAGTGTGCCATATTTTCTGTTGACTGGTGGATGTAGTCAGTGTAAAGGATGAAAGCAGAGCTGATGCACATGCATGCACTTGCAAGACAGCAAGGTCTGCTGTTCCCACTTAGCTACAAAAATCAAAATCAAATAAATAAATAAATCAGATGATACAGACACCCCACTACTCTGTTTTATGTCTCTCCTCTGTACATTCCATGTTTTTAGCCAAGTCCTAAGCCGATCAGGCCCCTCAGATATCCACTTTTAGCTGGATTATGAGAAAGCTCGGCTGTAATAAGAGCTGTGAATCGTGAAATAGAAAGTGGTTTCAGCATGTTGAGCCAAGGACCCTAATCAGTCCATTCACACCAGCTCAGGCCCCAAGTAGCAGGTGAAGCTGCTAATGTGGGGCTGCTATTCAGCAGACTTCTGATGTCCTCCTATGTTCTCACTTGTATGCTCATTTTCCAACTGCTTGGATAAATAGCATAGTGTCTGCATACAAATGAACAAATGTAAAAGACTGAAAATTTATGTTATCAGGAATTTTGTCTGCATAATGTACTTTTTTCACTTTTTTCTAACTTCTAAAATTTTGTTTTTATCATTTCATGATTCAGGATTTATTTATTCTCCTTTTTGCAGAAGAACTTGTTGTTTACAGTGACTGAGACTAGGCACTTAAATACACTGTAGTTAATAATGCAGTGAGAAATGAAGCCATTTTCACCATGGCTTTGTGCTAATTAAATTTTACAGCAGT
The DNA here is from genome assembly GCA_031762435.1 of Hypsolebias longignatus. Taxonomy (NCBI): domain Eukaryota; kingdom Metazoa; phylum Chordata; class Actinopteri; order Cyprinodontiformes; family Rivulidae; genus Hypsolebias; species Hypsolebias longignatus. The sequence goes on along the minus strand of JARVGV010000645.1, from coordinate 8,704,525 downwards.
CTTATCACTCCAGCCACACTCATTTCTGGTCCTCCTACATTTACCGATGCCAGTATCTATATCACATAGCCTCCAGGGAGAAAAATAACTGAAGCAATGATCTTATGTTGTTTTGGAAATAAAATGGCATCACCATATCTTTATGTTTATGCCCCCCACAAATCGAGGAGCTGAAGCTTTGTTAATGTGTGTGTTTTTTTTGTTTTTGTTTTTTTTTTTTTTGATTGTTTGTTTGTTTTTTTTTTTTTTTTTGTTTTTTTTTTGGTAATTTTTATTCATTTTATATTTAAAACACTATAAAAAATGTTTAAAAGAAAACCATTACAGTATACATATTAAAAAATAAAAAAGTTGAAAATGTTTAGTAAATACGTGCTATATGATTTTGTTTTTTTCAATCCAGTTCACCTGTATTGTGTCAAATATTGTTTTGTTTTTATATTGTATCTTCTTTGCAGTTTGGTTTTCTGTTTTGGTTCAGTCTACAGTTGTAACTGGTTACATTGTTACTACAGCGCAATGCTCAAAGTAGCCGCTTATAAATTTTGGTCCTTTGCCCACCGTCACTTTTTTTAAGTTGCAGTAATACTTCTCAAGAACCTGCAGTACTCTGGTTTCAGCTGCATCACCATTGGGCTATAGCCAAATCTTTAATGATGTTATCCACAGGACATTGATTAAAAACAGGAAGTCATGACTTGCTCTACACTCATTGGGTCAAATACACAGAATCACGTGGCACACGACTCATAATGTCTTATTCATTTTATTTTATTTTTCCTGCTATTTATTTGAATGTATTTTACTGTTGTTTTTATGATCGGTAGTGGTGCTGTCCAGGTCTCTTTCTTTGAATCACAATGGGATCTACATGGTTAAAAAAGGTTTAAATAAAAAATAAATAAATATATAAAATAAGGAACTTGTTAAAAGTTAAAGCCGAGGAGCCAATCAGAAACACAGTTGAGCGTATGTGTGTACAGTTTTTTTTTTTTTTTGCACTGCAAGGCTCATACCTGTAAGTTAACAGTAAATGCACTGTTTGTAATTTTAGTCTGAGCCACACAAGATGTGATGTCTAACATGAGAGTATCTGAGGACTTGAACTCTGTGCAATGCTTCCACCATTTTGGGGGATACGACCCTCCACATTAACTGGCAGGGAATGAAACTCCTGATGTAAAGGTTGAATGAATAATGTGTTGAGTAAGAAAACTACTTTTAATAAAACTGATAATTCCTTTGAAGCTTTTAAAGGACCACTGACATGATATTTGAACTTTGCATAAAATTGCACAACATATATATCTTGTCTCATTGAACTATGTTCGTTTTTGCAAACAAAATGATAAATATATGAAAATTTCATT
>JARVGV010000645.1:8632348-8642963 GCA_031762435.1 Hypsolebias longignatus | reverse complement strand
TAAAAAAAAAGCTATTACTTACTACTTGTACTACTATTCCTACTTCATGGTTTTTCACTTATTGTGGGGCTTCAGGGTACGGGTACCCCGCGATAAACCAGGGACTACTGTACTATATAAATATGTGGCACACTTTGCAACCAATACATGTAAATGTTACCCCCCACCCCAAAATATATTTTTTTTAAATCAATGTCTTGAATCTGCCAAGTCTTGTGTGAAAGGTGTAAAATGGCACATGAAACATTTAAAGAGCTCCAGGCTGACCTTGAGTGGTGGTTTCATCCTGTAAGCTACAACGCACAAAGAACACAGTAGGGCTCCATGGACCAGAGCCAAGAAGTACACCATTATCAGAAAGGCACAAAAACACAAGACTGGTGTTTGCAAAACCTTTCAAAGCTGAAAAATAGTACCTTTTGGAAAATGTTCCGGAAAGAAACCAAAGTGGATTTTTTTAGGACTACAATGCATTATTTTGTTCACCAAAAAACATTTTATTAAAGTTTAAACTTAAAAAAGTGAAATGTTATGCTGCAGTGCTGCTTTGTTATTTCTGATGGATAAATATCATCAGTAAGGAAAACGAGAGAACAATCTTGTGATATTTAGAGTAAAATCAGTTGTCCAGGGCGAGGTGACTTGGACAAGGAATCCTGCGATGGATATGAAAAGATAAAGATGAGGTTACGCTTTACCTCCTACCTGCTTAATTTTGAACTCTGAGTCCTCCATGATCCCTGGGACTTATGACACGTAGCTACAAAATTTATTCTGTAAAATCAGTTTAAGCTTCCGTGATGATGGCATGGTTACCTTTCTCTCCAGAGACTTTGTAGCAAAAACAGGCATGTGACAGGCAAGCAGCGGACACCAAAATGGAGCCCTGTTTTTCCATTCATCTTCCCCCCACAACCAGCCAGCTGAATTCTCCTCTCCTGAAATAAAAATAAAAGGTTTTTTAGTCGTTCTAATTAGTCACATTCACTTACAGATTAGTCTACCCACTTTTTTTTTTTAACCAACTGTATGTATCTTATCCTTACAACACAAAAATGTTCAAAAGCCACATCAAACAAATCACAATATTCAGACGTAATATGATTTGTATTATGAGTCTGTGAATCTGATCAGCTAGTGGCTGATTCCTTGTTGTAAGAGGCACAGCCAGGCCCTGCATATACTCAGCAGCGATTAAACCTACTCTTAATGAACGGTAAACTAGATTTGAGCTATAGGGCTTAAAAATGTGATGGTGCGTCAGAGTTAAAGGTTCACCAAAGACAAGTATCTGACAAAGTTGCCAATGAATTCTCAGCGAGAATTTGAACAGTCCACTCTAATTTGTAGAAAATTGTGCATAAATGTAAAGCATCAACGTTTGTTTTTTCTTAGCATACAGTGCATGGTTAGTGAAAAATGTCAGTAAGGTGCAATGATGGTGCACACTTTCCATGGTTGGCAGGAAACATAGCACACCAATTTGAAACCGTACGAAGATTTGAAAGGTTCCTCTAATTCAAAGTTCAATGGGCCAAATTTGAAAAAAATGCTTACTCCAGAATTAATAAGAGCTGCACTGTTTCACAGCACAAAATGTTCTGGTTTATAAGTGAAGCCTTAAAAAAAATCTACAAATACTACATTATTCCCACACATGAACAAAAATGATTAGGCTGCCACTGATCAAGTGTTTGCACATTTTAATATACATGTGCATTGCTTTATGAGAAACTTACATTAGTAACATTGTTGTTTTTTAACTGGCCTGAGGTGGCAACAGAATGTGCCTAATTATTGCCTAGTTATTATAGAATTATTAACCTAATTATTGCCCATTGTTAATCTCATCATTTACTTGACAATTTTCAATGACCATTTGAACATCAGTTGTATTTATATACATATTTAAAGCAACTCAGGGTTGACCAAAGTGCTCAGCAGTCAAACCAGATAAGAATGTAACAAACAAACAAACAAAAAAATACAATCAAATTAAATGTACATTACCGGTACATTTATTTACCATAAAATGACAATAAAACACTTATAAGACAGCAAAAGTAAATAAAAAATATTGTTTGTTTAAATTAAAGTTAAGAAGATTGGTCCTAAGCAAAAAATAATTCCTAGTTTGTGTCTTGAGGGTCACTTCAGTGTGTGCTGGGTGAGTGGGGTCCTTCATGATGCAGGTGGCCCTCTTTCTGCATCTGGAGGTGTAAATGTCTGAGATGGTGGGGAGACTGACATCTTCTGTGCAGCCTTCACCACTCTCTGCAAAGCTTTTCTTTCTGCAGCTGTGCAGCCTCCATGCCACGTTGATGCTGGAGCACAGGGTGCTCTCCACTGCACACCTGTAGAAGGAGGTGAGGTCTGAGCTTCTGACCTGATCAGGATGTGTAAAAGAGAACGACGTGTTTTACAAACTTGGTAAAAAAAAAGAAAAAAAAAAAAAAAGAAAAAAGAATTGCTTAAACATTTCTGCGTTGCATTAGGTACCGTTTTAGTTGTGACACCCCAGAAATTCATGCATCCTGCTCCAGAACTCTTGTTTTGTAGATGTATTGATATATGCCAACATCATAGCTTCACAGCTAGATTAAAGTAGATGATTTAACACAATTTGATTTGGTTGCTTTACAAAGAAAAGGACATATGACAAAGTAGAAATCAGAAGAAACAAGGCTCTAACTGCAATCTGAGGTAGAAAACAAACTGTAGTGAAAATACTCTGAAATTATTCCCAATATTCTCATTTTAATCTTGTAAAAACAGTCCTGTAACACAGTAAATTCAAAGCACTTGGATCAAATTTAGTGTCTAAATTGGACAAATGAAACAAATAATGTGGCTGGAACATTCACTGGAAGATAAAACAGCTGACAGAATATTTCAGGTTATTTTTAGAGTTTCTTGTCTTTATCAAAAACTTCTTAACGTCAATACTAAGAAATGTAAAGACTTTTGTTGCCTTTGTGATGGTTTTGTACTTAAATAATATCAATCTGAAGTATTTTTAATCCCGCATGAGAGCAAATGCTGTGCTTTTTAATCTCAAAGTATCACAGGGTTTGTAGAGTTTTTCTGTTTGAATTGTTTGACATTTAAGTGATATTGCTCTGCGCTGGATGGATTTGATGCGCTTCTGTGTACCTACCGTCTCTCGGTTGAGTCTAGACTCCAGGAGCCAAGCCAGCACAAATGAGCAGAGCCGAATGGCCTTTCTCCTGTCGTTAACACTGCTGCTCTGCCAGCATTACTGTGCATATGGTCAGTGTGTTCCCAGGCGGCCGGGCTGCACACAGACGTGCAGCACTTAAAGCTGGCATCTTTGCCTCCACACACAAGCTGGAGACAAAACACACACACACACACATATATATGCAGCGTGTCTCCTCTTCCTCCATCTGTCCGACAGCACATGATTCCCGTTGACAGCGGCAGAAGTGTCACAGCTGGCTCTGAGACCAAACTTGAACAACGGTAAGTTAAGTCAACTAGGTCACATGACTTCTTGAAGCCTCGACCTTTTCCGTCCACAGAGATCCTCACACACCTACCAATGTCAGATTTCTGCAGTCATTTTTTTGGAATTGATGGCCCAGTGATGAATCGTGCAGAAAGAACACAACAGAACATTAAAGTTAGAACGATCTGCAAAGATTAATAGATCTTATTTTATGCAACTTTCTTTATTCTGGTATTTTTTTTTTTAGCATTGGAGATGTAATACAATGAACTAACTCAACTGCATCTTTAAACATAATCCTTATGTTTGTATCTGCAAATAAGAGCAATGTGATTGAGGATTTTTTTTTTCCATTTACCCTTTATTTATCCAGGTAGTCTCATTGAGTCATGAGAACTAATTTCAAGAGAGACCTGTTTAGGGAGCAGGTGGTGGGGGTTAAGGGCCTTGCTCAGGGGTCCAGAGTGGGGCGATTGAGGGTGGAGGCATGAGGTGTTTCACCTTTTCCACCCACATTTTGATGTTGACGGTACCGGGAGTTGAACCTGCGACTTTCCGATCACACGCCCATCTTCTAACCTCTGCGCCACCACCCCCCAACAACCAGAATAACTTCAACATGTTTTAAATTTCTGTCCCTTGTTGCGGAGAAAAAAAAAAAAGGGGGGGGGGCATTGAAAATACCCTCTGTCCATGAATGTTTCAAGTGCAATAACTTGAAAAATAAGTGAGGAACCACCTTCGAGTTTGGTGTGTGGCTGCATCTAGGTGAAGCAAAAGTTAGTTAAAAAAAAAAAAAAAAAAACAGGTTGCCACATCAAAATCCAATCTAATAATCTAGCCTCTGCAATCATTTTATGAAAGGACACTTTCTAGTTTTTATTTTGCTTAACAGTTTAGTTTCCTCAAATGATTGGAGTGGCCGAAGGTTGATGATGTTCAAGGCCACCGTTGGCCACCCCTTGGCTCCACCTTTGCACCTCGTGATGGATAAAATTGCTCCCCTAGCCAGGACCCGTCACTCTGCTCCACCTCAGACAAGTTAAGAAATCTTGTCTTTTTTTTTCTTTTGTTTGTTCATTTATTTATTTGTCTTGAACTTGCTCTGGTGTGGCTGCTCTGTCATTAAACCTGCAGTGAAATCTGCCCCTCCAGGTGCCGCCGTCTGTGGGAGGTGGAGGTGTGGAACTGAAGCGGTGTCAGATAAGTGTCAGGAGGAAATGACAAGAGGGCTCTCAAATATTGGCAGATGTTCTTTTTTCTGAGGGGAACCCACTGTGTGCTGGAACAACCATCTAAACTCTGGGCTGATGTGAACATACACGTTTTCAACAAGAGGGAGAAAAAATGTTCTGACTTGAGGAAATCAGTCACTTGGAGCCACATCACTTTCACAGATTATTATTGATAAAATTGGTTCCTACTCCTAAAACTTTTACCATCTCTGAATCATTTTAGCTTGTAGCCTGACAGTCAACTCTTTGAAAGCAGCTCTCCTGGCTTCATGTCTTTCCACTGCTGACAGGATGGTCATCATTTTCACGAGGTCGTCTGTGGTCCGAAGGGAGTTTCTTTCATTCTTTGTTCACGTTGTGCGTTTCTTTCTTCGATAACCAGAGGCCTCTCCTTTAAAAAAATAATCCCTAATAATAGAAGCACTAATAAAGACGCAGCTACTGTGAACAGACAACTTTTCCTCATCTGTTTGCACATCTTTTTGCATCTCTGTGACCCAGCCGTGCCTACACAAATCCACTCCTACACACAAGCTTTTAAATCTTTAATAAAAGGAACATCTGTGTCCCCTTCCACCGCGGAGTGACCTCTCCTGTCAGAGCCCAGGCTTTGTTCTCAAGCTTCTATGTTTAGCTTAAAGGAAATGCCACAGACTTACTGTATGTTAAATATATTTTAGACGGTCTCTTCTAATGGACTCTTTCCTTTTTTTTTTAAATTTTTTATATCAAGCTAGCACAGAATAGAATAAAGCAAGTGTCATTGTATGCAGGCCTCAAATCACTATTCAGTTAATAATAGGTGTGCCCACAGCTAAAACAATAAGTCGATTAACTGGCTGGAGTGGATTTATAGAAAAAAAAGCTTCAACAGCAATTACCGGCGTGGCATTTAAGTCATTCATTTTTACTCTGAAACAAAATGCGTGTAGCTGCTTACTTCTAATCATCCGCTATTTTCCTCAGCAAACTAAATTGAATATTCAGGAGAAAATGTCAGGCTTTTCACAAGTTGTTGTTATTTCACAGATTTAGTGATTTATAAGAAAATAATTGATGAAAGTTTCACTAGTATGAAACCTGTTAGCTTTGCACAGCACTTTTTAAAATAAAAGAAGAAATCCTTATTTTAATTTGTCTGTCTTTGAGTTTTCTATACAACTTTTTTTAATACACTTTTTTTTTCTGTTCACATAAAACAGCACTGCATAGGCCTCACCGTCCTTAGAGAGGCAACATGGCTGCCCTATTGCCCTCATCCTCCTAAATCATTGCAAATATATTATTGCAATGGGCTCCAGGTGACCCCCCCCCCAACCCCACCAAGAACAGCTTGAGGCAATATGCCAGAGTCAAAACAACACGCTACACACACCCTGCTTCAACAATTTTAAACCAATACAAGACTTTTAAACAAAGAAAGAGCTGTGAAACTAGTTTTCTGACGTAAGTTTCAACCTCAGACTGTCCTAAACCAAACAATCAGTGTAAAATTTAAAACCTGTCTTCATAAATTAGACATTTTTAATACATAAAGTCTGAAATATGCACAAACTGTGAAGGTTGAAGTCAAACACTTAATAAAAAAATCCCTGCCTACTTGTCAATATACACCATTGGTACTGTATGATATTATTAGAAGTCATCGTTAAATTGTCAATAAATTCTTCCAAATTTTCTGAAAATAAAGTTTTATGCACCAGTGAACCAGACCATCAATTTGAGCTGGAGATGTAGGTAAAACTGTTGTTTAATAAAGTTGTAGAAATAAATAAATTGAGCATGCATCAGTGTATTTAATAAAGTGGTTTCCAAAATTTTCTGACTCACAAACTAGTAATGGCAGAAAGTTGTCACCATGTGACTCAGGTTAACGTGTTGAAATATAGAAGGAAAAACCCAATGTCTTATCTCTCGTGACAAATAGGGTAAAAGTAGAAAAATTAGCATTGATTTTAACATGCATTTTGTTTCTGGAAATTATCTCAAAACCTCAAACTTACATGTCCCTGTGATGGACTGGAGACCTCTCCAGAGTGTCCCCTGCCTCCAGCATAGTGACTGCACCAGTGAACCCGTGAACCAAAAAGGAAGAAGCGAGTAAAGATAATGGATGGAAGGACTTTTGATAGAAATCATTTTAGCATACGACATCTTGTTTTACATTTTCCCCTCAAATCCTTCAGATACAGTATTGTGAATTATTGAATTGTTTAAAACCAATTAAAGCACTGAACTGCTGGTCTGAACATTTCACTCACTTGTTCATAAAATTCCACCTTTCACCTTCATTTCTATAAGATCATTTCACTGTGCTGCAGAGAGGAGACACTTGTTCGGAGAACACCTCAAAACTGACTTTATCTGTGTTTGCTCAGACCCTATACCACCGTGTCATGGACAAATGATTCTGCCCCCCTCCCCCGCACTTATCTTATTATAACAGTGAGTCATTGTGTGCCGTGCTGTAATCGTGTTTAAATAAAGCCTCTGTTGCAGCGTTACAATCGTCAAATTCAGAAAAAATAATAGGAATAGATTGTTTTCCAACTCAAAGTCACTCTAAGATAGAATATATGTTTTATTTCTTATTCAATTTGGAGTGTTTTTTCTTATTTGTGAAACAATAGAATTGTGAAATTTTGAAATACAGAAATTAGACGTACACGTGCAGAATAAACAAGAAAGCCGTTAACAGTGTCGGTCAGGTTTGTGTGACATCTTTACCGTGTAATATATAACCACACACACAAAAAAGTGACATTTTTATTGACATTTCAACACTTTCTATGAGATTCTGTCTGATTTTAGTTAAAAAAAAGAACATTTATTAAATTCTGTCCCGTGCATGAATAATTTAAGTCTGAATGAAAAAGATAATTTACTGGGGAAACGGTAATAAGACGGCATCGGAGCCCTGAAGATGATTCACAGAGTGGAGAACAGTCTCCCAGTTTTGGATGAGGTTTTATGCAGAAACAACATCAATCAGCTCTTTGTCAGGAGACTCTTCAGATGGCTCCATTTCAGAGTACAAAGTGAGCTGCTTCTTGTAACGGCGGGGCCTCGTGAGACTCGGTTTCAGGGAGAGATAATGGTTATCACTCGAGAGATTTAGTGACACGAGGCTCTGGTGAATAATGGGAACGCCTGTACCTGCAAAACTAGTAACATACATATGCTAATGTTTTCGGCACAATAATAAAACCTAAATTTTGTGGGTTTGAAACTCCTAATCAGTTAGGAAACCTCTGCACACTGAGCTTGTGGCGTATCTTTACCTTAGTTTAGTTTTAAAGGACAAAAAAAAAGCCTATAGGTTTGGTTAAGGGTAAAAACAAGGCCGAGACATTTTACACCAGTGTGCAGCCAGGACATGCACAAAAACTGCGTAGGGCTACCTCAGGTGTCTGATACGTAGCAATGGTGACAGATCTGTGCATCTTAGACGCCATTAATTTGTTATCAGATAAATTTGGAGGCTAGATTAAAGGGATAGTCTGGCCATTTTTTTTAAGTTCTGTATAAAATTGATCAAACTTATTAGCTGTGAGATCAATCATTTAGTACAAAGAAAGAGGTCAAACTCTTCATCGAGGCTAGACTGACTACAATCTAAATGAAGGCCCGTTCTAGTTTCTTGTTGCAAAGTGAAAAGGCCAAAATGGAAATACCGTCCGCCTGCTTTGTCAAGTTCATTCAACCTTTATTTATACAGGTTAATCCCATTGAGCCTCGAGGACTCATTTACAAGAGAGACCTGAAAAGTATTGTTGCGAATATGGCAGAAAAATATTGTTGCCCACCTTTTTCTTTGTGGTAGCATCAGATAAAGAGACTTTGAGTCCAAGGCCTTTTTTAGGATCAGTAAAGAAAAGGTTGTAGCAATAATGTGCTGAAATATTAAACTTTTCAAATATTTTTGGATTATCTCATTCGAGTTATTTATTGGTGTGCTCGACTCGCATAAAAACTTTAACAAGTAATGTTTAAAAAAAATCTGTTTTCAGAGGAATGACTTTATCGACTGCACACATTTTGAGCTGCTTTTGTAAAACTGCTACATTTTGTTTTGTGAACCAAACTGCATGTTCTTGAAATGATTGATATTTGTAAGATATCGGTGAAAGAAAAAGGTTTTTTTTTTTTTTTTTTTTTTTTTTTTTTTTGTATTTGACGGGTTTAATGACAGCTGTGATTTAGAAGGAAGATCAAAATATGAGCTGAGTCAGAATTATTATTTGATTGTAACAACGTACACACGGGCAGGAACAAACAAACAAAAAAAAAAGTGTAGATTCAAACAAAGCACAAATAAACAAATTGATCTCGAGAAGAACAAAAAAAAAAAAAAGCTTTGACTTGACGTAAACTCTTCCTCCCTCTGTGGAAAACAAGCCAAACAGCATGAAACGTTGGTTTTAAACGAGGAATATTTGGACAAACAACTTAAACGGCTGCTGATAATCAACTCGGAGTGTATGAAATGTCAGGGGGTTGCTGAAACAACACCCCCCCCCCCCCACCTCTCATCCATCTTTGTATGCGCTGACATTCCTCAGTCAGCAGAGTAACACAGACGTTTGACAACTCGTCCCTGAATAAAAACCCAGTCTCAGTTGTCAGACAGACTAAAACGCTCGATCAAAGAATCCATTCTGTTCAAAAGTCCACACAGACTTTTTCTACTTTCACTAAAACTTCTGTCTTACATTCATTGTGTTTATGCTGAGTCAGCATTCACACTATAGTTCTCATTTTCATCCAACAAGGTTGAGTCAGGTTCTCTGGATGGATTTTTTCTTTGTTGAAAGATTTCATCTTTTATCCAAAAGAACTTTGGCGTTTTGAAACACTGAAGCATGACTGTTGCAGAAGAGTTGAAGGGGGAGAGGGCGGGCCCCGGAGGCCATCTTAGCACCAGCAAACTGTTTTTTTTTTTCCCCTCTATGGAGTATGCTGTTTGTGGGAACCAGTTTTGTTCGGTGGCTCTTCAGACTGAAGAAGTTCTTTGGATGAAGGATGAAACGTCTCAGCCCAAAAACATAAACCGTCCAGATGACCTGACTGAAGATTGTTGGATTTTATACCTGGATTACTGAGCATGAACGTTGGTGTTTATCCAAAAGACTTCTTCAGTCTGAGGAGCTACAACAAACTCAGTCTTATAAATAACATGTTCTCTTAGCAAGGGTGTCAAACTCATTTACAAAAGGAGGCGAAAATTAAAACCTTTTTCAAATAAGGGCCAATTTCAAAAACTGCATTAACTCAAATCAGATACCCATTATAGTTTCTTAGTCACAGGTTTCTCAAAAAGTGTTTGATTGGTCTCATTTGATGTTCTCTGCCATGCTTTCGACATCGTATTCAAAGATTACTGAAAAATAATCAAGAGATTCAAGTATTTTATGTTTCACATATCATCTTGGGGGTCAGACAAGATGTCAACGAGGGCCACATTTGGGCCCCGGGTCTGGAGTTTGACACAAGTTTTAGCGGATCAACCAGTTTGCTGGTGACAGCCAATATTAGCTGTTCACATGTCAAAGGATCAGCCTAACAATTGATCATTAGTTTCCTGATGGCCTCTTGCTATTCACAGAGGGCTGAGTGATGCTTGCAATAACAGCACGGGAAGAAGGGAACAGCTGGACACAGAGGCCTCCGCCCTGTTTAACGATGGACAAGTTCTCTTCACAAAGATGGCTTCCTTCACTCCTCTCTCAAACCAAGATTCCTCTCTATCAAGGAAAATTGAACTTCGCACTCTGTCTTTAAGGACGAGTCCAGCCACCCTGCAGAGAAACTTATTCCCACCACATGTGTGATCTCATTCTTTCAGTCACTACCCAGAGATTTTTCTTCCCTTGCTCTGCGAGAGGTGGCAGCTTGTTTGCTGTGGGGGGGG
>JARVGV010000645.1:8601956-8614696 GCA_031762435.1 Hypsolebias longignatus | reverse complement strand
ATGTATGTAGAGAGAGAGAGAGAGAGAGAGAGTGTGTGTGTGTGTTTGTGTGTGTGGGGGGGCTAACATAAACCAACCATGTCTATAATACAAGGTAGCCCTGATTTCTAGTTTATTCATTCAACATCTATTTATACAGGTCAGTCTAGACAAGGACTCATTTTCAAGAGAGACCTTTTTTTAACACACTGGTACACACTGCAATAAACAGCCATAAAATGCATATAAAACAAAAAGTAAATAAAAGTAATGATATAAAACAAAATAAAATCAAGGTCCATCATGAAGCAAGGTAAAATACTAAAAACAGGAACATGTCTGGATTGATTTTTGCATAAATCCCTTAGAGAGGTCAAAACTGTGAGCTTCAGATCTTGTTGTAAGTTGTTCCAGGTTACAGGAGCAGAGTAAGAAAAGGCCATTTTGCAGAGTTCAGTCTACACTGAGGGGACGCTGCAGGTAATGTTGTCTTGAGAGCACATGCTGTAGCTGCACTGATGATATTACAAAGTACAGTACAGTATATCCTATCCTTTATACTGTATATTGTTTAAAAGTTTAGTTAGTTGCTGGTGGGGTGACCAAAAATTAATCAAGGCCACCCCTGGCTGTGCCATTGCACCTGCCCATAGATAGAATTTCTCCCTCCACTTGCCAGGATAAGTCGCTCTGTGGTACCTTGGACAAACAAAAACAAAAACAAATCCTACCTCTGTTCTGTGTAACTCACACACTTGAATATTCATCCATCCATTTTCTTTACCTGCTTCTTTCTTTTTGGGTCGTGGAGGTCGCCGGTGCCCATGTCCAGCTATCACTATGTGAGGGGCAGGGGACGCCCTGGACAGGTCTCCTGTCCATCACAGGGACACATAGAGACAAACGAGACAAACAACCATTCACTCTCTCACTCTCACTTAGGGACAATTTAGAGTTACCAATCAGCCTAACGTGCATGTTTTGGCCTGTGGGAGGAAACTGGAGTACCAGGAGAAAACCCACACATGCACTGAGAGAACATTTAAACTCCTCCCAGAAAGGCCCCTGGACCAGGATTTAAACGGGGGCAACCTGCTCGCTGAGAGGCAGCGGCTCTACTAACTGCACCACCGTGCTGCCCACACTTGAATAAAAACATTAAGGTTTACTTGCATTCCCTGTTCCATTCTAGAAAAACACTCCTCTCGAAAGCTACAAACATTCACTATTCAAATCTTTCAGCGATGGGGCATCAGCGTACCACTTGTTTTTATTTTAATATTATGTGAAACAATGTGCAACAGACATGTGCACATTTCTGTACATGTGACTGTTGAAGTTCCATGACACAGTTCTGTGAGTGAAACATACGGAAACGACTGGTTTATTGTATACATTAAATTATAAATGTTCAGATATTGGCTGACAACTTCAGAATATGCTGAAGCAAAAAAAAAAAAAACAAAAAAAAAAGTATTTTCTTTCAAACTAGAGATGTTCAAAAGCACATGAAGATGCTCTGAGACCAGAGAATAAGATTTTAATGAACACACATTCTCTCATGGACGGTGAGGTTTAAACACGGAAAAGATGAAACTAAACCCTTGTCCAGACAGATGCTTCAGGGACTAATTTAGAGTTTATTAAGCAGCTACCATGACATGTACACTGTGAGGAGTGATTTTCTGTCACTGTCTGTGGATGCATACTGTCACACAGAGCTGTGCAATAATGGCAGGAGCAGCCTAAATGCAGACAAGGCTCCAGACCCAAGTGGCTAAAGTGAAATGTTAAACTTTATTTAAAAAAAAAAAAAGAAACAAGAAACAAGTAAAAGATGCTGCTCAGGCAGGAAATCTAATTTAAAACCACCAGAAGACATAAAGTTCACTGGATGCAAGCACACACGCAAATTGTTTGTCAAAAAGAAAATAAAAAAAAAACTGACTTTTTATCTGCTGAGACGTAAACAAATACCACAGAAAGTGAAATAAAAAGTAAAGGAAAAGGAAACTGGTGTGGAGGAGAAGTAAATGAGGAAATGAAGCAGAAAACACAAACTATACAACAAAAGTAGTACAAACTGGAGAAACTGCTTTTTTCTGTAATGTGTGCCAAATGAGTTTGATTAAATTTGCTGAAGAAGCTGACATTTGATTGTTAAAGCAGAACACCAGCCAAAAGCTAAAACAAGCTAAATGCAAGCTAAACATAGCAAAAGACTTACTAAAAGCTAAAAGTACCAAAATGCTAGCAAAAAGTCAAAAGTAAAATTAAATAATAAAATAAACAGTGAAAGATTCAAACGGATGTATAAACGCTAAATCTATCAAAAGGCTAAAAGCTGGACGTAATAGAAAGCGAGCTAAAAACCGAGAGTAACAGAATGGTAGCTTAAAGCCCAATGTAGCCAAATGCAAGCTAAAAATAGCAGAAAAGCCGCTATAACAAAAATTTCATGAGTAGGTGAAAAGTTTCGTAAAACAGAGTTTGAATAGAACAATGCATTTGAGGGAATTAAAGAGACCTCACTGTATATATGAGGGATATTTTTGAGAATCAGCATTGAAACAATGAAATGAACAAACCACACAAAATTCAAAGACCGTAAATGCATTGTTTTCTCCACTCCACAGCACATAAAACTGATTAAATTAGATTATATGGTTTCATTTATCCCAAATGACGAGACACTGGTCTGCTCCCAATCCAAGTTTTTTTGTATATGATGCCATATTTTAAAAAATTGACAAATGAAAAGGCAAAAGCAGAAAAGAGGGGGAGGCTGATGACATTTTAAGGAGCTCATTAATTTGGACTGATAGATTCTAATTGCAGGCTGCTGGTTAAAAAAATAGCAGAACACATTTTCTTCATTTTGAGAATGGTTTTGGCAGAGAAAGACGCTCAGACTCTTTCATCTCTGAGATCCAGCAAAGTCTAACTCGCTTTTAATTCTTTCTTACCTTTCAATCACTTTGCTCCTCATCTGTTAATTTCTTCAAATCTGTCTGTTTCTTTCTCATCCCACCTTTCAGTAATGACTAATCTAACGTGCCCCGACTGTGGAGTGGTCGTCATCAGTAAACATGGCATTTTCTGGGCGGTAGGTAAGAAACGGCTGCAGCAAGAAGGAATAAATAGAGGCCGTAGAAGCTGCTTTTCAATCAGAGAAAAAGGAGGACTAGAGGAGACAAGAGTTAGAGATGATGAAAAAACATTGACTGAAGACTGTAAGCCACCATGTATTCCATGCTATTCATTCCCGTTTGCTGCTTCAGCACAATCTATAAAAGACGAAGTTAAAAAAAAGTAATAATTTAATGCTTCAAATCATACATTCTGGTTTGACAAGAGAAGTCATTTATCTTGGCTCTAAATGCAAAAATGACAATGGTGTCACTTTTACCCATTCCTCTGTCCTTGTTGTTTCTGATTATTTTTCCAATTACTGTCATGTAGCATCATTTGTGACAGCTCCATGTTCTCTTGTTATCGTTGACCGATTATTGTCCAGCCTAGTTACAAGCTGTCACATAAAACTTACTTTACGGCATGGCTAGTTCAACATTCGGCAGCCCTCCGAGTGAAACAACACTTTCATTTTCTGAAATGTGTTTTTTTTATGTTCCATGTGAGGAGCAAATGATGCATTTTGTTGTTTGGTTGTGTCCTCCTCTCTGTTCTTACTACTTGTAACTGCTTCACTGGTTTGTCTGCGGCGCCTCACCCCGTGTACTTGAGAACACATCTCATTATTTCACAACACATCAGTAAAGAAGCACGTTTTAGGGGTTTTCACTGCAGGACAAAACATGGTTGTTGGTGTTGGTGTCAAAAACAATAGTGTTGTGTAACAAAACTTTATCGTTCCGTGTGAATATAGCTTTCCTGTTTTATTATTTTTTGCAAACAACTTCTGCATACTGTATGTTTTTTTTAGCCTATCATAGAGAGGGCTGCTGACATATATATTTTTTGTTGTTGTGCCTTTTGATACTTTTCAAAATAATTACCTTTGTTTAAACTATTTCCCCAATAGAAATACATCCAGATTTCTTTAATTACTTAAAAAAAAAAAGGCTTTTTGCAATATGATTTCTGTTTATTTGTTTTGTTGTGCTATTTCTAGCTTTTAGCTACATGTCAGCTTCTTCGAGCGCTTACCTAGCCTTTTGCTATTTTTAGCTTTTATTTAGCCTTTTGACATTCTTTCATTTTTTTCATTTACCCTTTATTTATCCAGGTTAGTCTCACTGAGCCACGAGAACTCATTTTCAAGAGAGACCTGTTTAGGGAGCAGATGGTGGGGGTTAATGGCCTTGTTCAGGGGCCCAGGGTGGGGGGAATGAGGGTGGAGGCAGGTGTAGGTGTTTCACCTTTTTCACCCACATTTTTTGATGTTGTCGGTACCCGGGCTTGAAGCGGTGATCTTCCAATCACAGGCCCACGTCTCTAACCTCTGTGCCACCACTCCCCCATTCTTGGCTATCCCTTTCATACTTTTTTCTTTTGGTAAATCTTTTGAAAATGTAATTACCTATTAGCTTTTAGCTAATGTTTTCCTTCATTTAGCTATCCTTTTGCAGCCTTTACCTAATATTTAGCTTATTTAATTTTAGCTAGATTTTTTTTTCTTCTTCTTTTGGCTTCTTTCTTTGCAGGGGTTGCCACAGCGAACTGTTGCATGAATGCTAGATATTTTGTTAATTTTAGCTCTGCGCTAAGTGCTTTACTCCTTTTAGGTTTTGGCCTGTTCAGCCTTTTTTAACTTTAGCACCTAAGTTTTATTTTCTTGAACAGATTTCAGCAGTCATTCCGTGTTCAGCCTTAACATTATATTTAAATAAAAAAATAACTGTTTCTAGCACATATTGGAGTGCGTTTAGAAAATAGAAGATAAACCAATCTTGACTACTTCCTTTTTGTACTTTTATGGCTAATTTACAGATGCTGTGAAACCCATTAAATGAGGACATATCAGAAACTACAGGAGGGGTAAACAAGCTGGAGAAGCCCGTTCCATTTTGACAAATAGAAAACTTACACATTTCTTTTTTTATTTTTATGGCTGTGCCAGCACAGATTGAAATGTTGTAGGCTTTCACATCTACTTCAAAGCTGCTAAAGTGTATTTGGCTTATATGGTCACACTGCAGGGTTCCATCCAAGTACCTGAAAGAACACAGGTCTGCAGTCTTTTTTTTAGCCCATTTTTAGTGATACAGCAGGAACTCATTGACAACCACCAAGTTCAGCTTTTAAGTATTTTTTTTTTCTGTTACATCTATAATTTTCCATTCATGCTCTTGAGCTCGGTGCTGCGCATGTAGCTGCTTCTATTCGTGTATCACTAACCTGAGAGACATCACCCATCCAAAACACTCAAAGGTGAGCGTTGCTGTTTGGTCTTTGCGCTGTGAGTTTTGCAGAGTTATGGGAGGAAAGGTTGTAAAGAAGGCAATAAAATGTTGGTGGCATTTCCAAAGGTGTATTCAAAAATCCCATTACTGAAAGAAAAAGATGCAGTGACATCCTCAACAAAAATTAAAGTCATGGTACTTGTTTCAAAAGTATTATTTTCAAGAGATTATTAACTGCTGGCCAATTAAATGCCCAAAGATCCACAGTCAGTGAGTTTTTGTAGACTGGAGTAACACACGACAGCCATCCAGGAGTCAGTTTTCATCTCTCTCCTTTCTTGGAACAAAATAAAAAGTGTCCCAAATACCAAAGAAACTGCCATCTTAAATATTTTATACTAAGACAAAAAAAAAAAAAGCCTAATTCATGTCCATCAATACATAAAACAGGATTTTCACATTTAGCCCATTATTAAATTTTCCTATGAGATGGGAACAGATAAAAAATGACCACAGACTGAGATGATTATTTTTGGTGCTTTGCTGATTCTAAGCACAAAATGCATCTATCTTTTTTTTTTTTTTTTGCACTAAATACCAATTTCCTTTAACTCACTGGGTCTTCTTTCTCTCACTATCAGTCCCATTTATTGCATCTTCATGTCATTATTCAGGACGATACATCCCTGCACTCAAAACAGTGCATTTCATGGAAATGATTCAAAGACGCTCTGCGGTCGTTAAAACAATGAAAAGGTCGGCGTCAAACATGTCCGTCTGAATCAGGCCAAATGCAGACAAAACCAGAGCGTGAATAGACCCTGAAGTTACACTTGTTGTCCACACAATCTTCAAAATACAAACTCAGCCAAAACATTATGACTATATGACTATGGCTGTTGAGTTACTCTTCATTTAGAAGCTGACGTAACTCTGATCCAACAATGAAAAGGAGAAAGAAAGAGGAGGAAACATAAAGTGTTCTGAGATGTATGTTATGAGGTGATACATCTTTTAGAACATGTGTATTGCTGGGTGTGGATCTCTTTGGTTCCCATCAAATTATATCAAATTGAAGAGGCGATGTAAACACATCAGACTGTTTTTTTTGTGTTATTTTAGCCTCTATAAGATAGTTCTGTAAGTTCAATTAATCAATCAAATCAATTTATAATTTATTGACCCCAAGGGGAAATTTCTGTAAGTAAGTTCCATTGTTGTCCTGAATATGTGTGAAAAGGAAGGGATAGTGGTGATGATGGTGGTGGTGTGGGAACCAAATGCTGACCAAGAGTTATAAAAGGCAAACAAGCCAGATGTGAATTTTATTAACTGAGAAATAAACAAAAGGTGCTGCAAAAGCAAGATATCCAGAAATCAAAACTGTGAATCAGAGTTTATAAACTGAAAGCTGCCACCAGGTGCATGAAAGTGACAAACATCAAGGTTGTGACAAGGGACAAAGGAATACCAGATGCCACATACTGAAGGTGATAATGACTTAGGGAATGCAAGTGCGAAAATTAAAGGATAAATAAAAAAATAACACCAGATGTGCAAGGAAGCAAACAGCAAGACAACGAAACACACCGAGGACTGAAACAAAATCGAATCAAACACAGACCATAGATGATCCACACAAAGTCTGACACAAAACTCATAAAATATAAATTCGTGAAAATCACAGCAACATTATGAACAAAAAGGTTAACAAAAGACAAACAGACTTTGTAAATAAATAAATAAATAACAAAAACAATCCTGACAAATTTGTGCAATGAAATTTTGCCTTGGTTTGTGAACAAATGTTTCCATCACCTCACACGTTGCACTGACTCTGATTTCCCATAAAATGCTGTTAACTCTTATGGCTAAGTGGTCTAACATGAGACGCTCCTTGGCTTCTTCAATGTTCTATAAAATTAAAATTAAATTAGTGAACTTTCCTATTTCCTTTTAGTTGGTAAAGTTATTTGGTCTTGGAACTGCAAAAAAGTTTAAATAAGAAAGGGAGCTCTGTTTCAGGTCATTTCATTATATTTATTTATTTACAAAGTGTATATAATATTTTTATTTTGTTTTCTTGTCCGCTGTGCATGTTTGTTTCTATTGTACATCACTTTGGTTGGCCTTGTTGCTGTTTTAAGTGCTCTATAAAGAAATTGGTATGGTATGGTATACTGTCCTGTATAGCACTAAGTCACAACAGATGTAATCTCAGATTTATTTTGTTAAAAAAAAAAATTAAAACACCACCAAAAAAACCCCAAAAACAAACAAACAAACAAAAAAAACCTACATATTGCATATTCTAAGATTAATTCAGCTTGAATTCTGTGCTGAAATTTTAAAATTACAAAAGCATCACCCTTCATATAAATATCACTGGAATTGTTTAGTTTCTAACTTGCATACGTGGACCATAAAACATCCCTCAGAGGGCCATAAATGGCTCCTAAGCCAGACTTTGAGACCTCCACTTTTTTTAAAGTGCATCATGTGACATGATGTAAACTTTGTAGAATCAACCCTCTATGAATAGCTTTCCTTGAAAGAGTGTACTGTACATCCCTTTATTTGCCTTTAATGCGAGAGTTTTACACTAAAATCATCATTGAAAATTGACAAAGTTGTTGCCATTTTGTTCAAACTTTAACAATAACATTATGGACTATCTTGTGATATCACACATGATATTGCATGAAATGTTGTTGCTTGAAGCAAATATGTGTGATGGTCTGTTGCTACCAGACAATTATAGCACAAAATCTGTTACATTCAATAAAATATAGCTTTTTTTACATCAAAGCCATGCAATATGGCATTGTCCTTTAAATTAAACTTAAAAAAGATCTGTCAACAGAAAAAAAGTAGGTTATTATAGCCATATTCAACCCAAAAGAAGCACATTTAAATTTCTGTCACTGATATTTGTTTTCCACTGTGATTAATTTCTTCCCTCCTCCATCCATATAGTGCAGACGACTGCACGTTGAATCCTAAAAGAACTGTTTCCACAGTAAATATGCAGCTTTTCCATTCGTATTTTTTCTTTATAAATGCTTCTATTTTGTTCTTGGATAGAGTAATGTTTCGTAAATGTACAGAAATTCACAGCTACGTGCACCACTGAGCATTTAGTCAGGCAGGACTGTGTTTAATAATTTCTTCTTCTTTTTTTTTTTTCAAGATTAGTGCATTTATGCTCATACTGGTAGAAGACTGGTAGAAGCTAACAAGCTTTCCAGGATAAATGAATTGGAATATGCTCCTAAGGGTGTTATGAATGGGCCAGATTTCTTTAATTTCTCATTGCTTCACTTGCCTGATGATTTATCGTATGCCATTTCTTTTGCTTAGTGGTGTACTTAGAGCTTATTTTTCTCTTTTTGTGTGTGTGTGTATGTGTGTGAACGTCTTGTTTTTGAGCTCACAGTCCCAGTCAGTTGAACACAACTTCTAACAGTTATTTTCTTTTCGCAGCTATACTTACTAATAACAATAATTTATTGAATTTGTACTGCATTCTATATTTTTCAATGTCAAAGTGCTGCAAAAATAGAACAGTTAGAGAAATAGAGCAAGAACTAAAAACAAGAGAATTAGAACAAATAATTTTAACACTATAAAATCTTTTAAACTGGAAAGTCTTCAGTCCTTTCTTAAAGCTCTGAAGCCTGAGGGTATCCTTAGGTGGTCAAGGAGGGTGTTCCACAGATGAAGTGCAACAGTGCACAGTAGCACTGTCGCTCATGGTGTACAGTTTTGTCCCAGGAGGGTGGAGCCAATATGAATTGTTGGACTGGAGGGATCATGTTGGTGTGTGAATGGTAAACATACTGTATATTTTAGGTAGCATGGAGCATTGCGATAGATGGATCGGTGAGTGAGAAAGGAAACCTTATATTCAATACAGAGTGAAATGGGAAGCTATTGGAGGGATTTAAGGATTGGAGTGATGCAGTCATGTTTCCTTTGTTTCATCAGGATCTGGGAGGCACTGTTCAGTGCATGTAGAAGTTTTTGAATGTGTTGGGATGGGATATGTAAAAAAAAAAAAAAAAAAAAAAACTGTGTTGCAGTAGTGACGTCTTGAGGAGATGAAAGCATGAACAAGTTTTTCAGCATCGGAAAAGGAGAGAAATGGATGGAGTTTGGAGATGTTCTTGAGAAGAAGGAAGAAAGTCTTTCAGAGGTGTCTGATGCGAGACTGAAATGTAAGATGAGTCAAAGCTTAGACCAAGATTAGTTACTGTATGAGAAAAGGGAATGTTGTGGTCGGAAAAGATTAGGGTCAGGGTAGGGATAGGTGATGATTAAATCTGATGTGGGGCACAAACTAAAACAGTTTCTGTTATTGAAGTGTTGAATTGACATTCATTCAACTTTTTTACCTCCTCAAGACAAATGGTGCGAGTAGAGAGTGATGATGATGAACCTGCAGAACCTGTTTTGATATAGAGCTGAATGTTGTCTGGATATGTCTACAATGTTGTCTTCTTTTACAATTTATACTTTTGTTGGATGTAACTGGGACCCTGTGTACACAATTTTGTTCCACCACATGTATCACATATGATGATAATGACAATAAGGAAACTTTGACCTTGACCTTGATTACATTGAAAATAAATCCTGTGGTGAGTGTGATGGTGAACAGGGTGGGCCCAATGACTGGCCCCTGAGGAACACCACAGATAACTGTGTAATTCCAGGATCTTGCTTCCTCGATGGAGACATACTCAGATCGATCAGAGAAGTAAGAGTGTAACCATTCCAGAGCTGTCAGTCAGTCGTGCAGTGTGAAACTGGTGGAGAAGGATGCCGTGATCCACAATGTCAAAAGCTGCACTCAAGTCCAGGAGGGTTAGTAGGGAGGGAGAACCAGTTTCAGGCACTACCAGAAGGTCACTTGTGAGCCCAATCAGGGATGTTTCCATTCTATGAGCTGAATGAAAGACAGCCTTATACCTCAGAATAGCTCATAGACATCATTTACCGTGAGCTGGTCATGTACAGTAGATGGGCTTCAACATTTTTTCCAGCACTTTGGACAGAAATGGAAGGTTGGCAACAGGTCTATGGTTGACAAGATGGTGTGGATCAAAGGTGATTTTTTTTTAAGGAGGGGTTTGATGATAGCAGTTTTCAAGGTAGGTGGAATAAAATCATTCTGGATGGAAAGATGTATCACATATGTGATCAAAGGACTGATTAAAAAGATGTTTCTGTTCAGCAGATCAGTGCGGAAGGATTGAGGGCACAAGTGGAGGATTCCATTCGATTGAAAATGGCTGTCACTTCTTGCTGGGAGACTGATGTGAAGCATTGAGGAGTCGGGTGGTGTGGGTGAAACTGCCAAGTTTCTCAAGGCAGACCAGATGCTGTGGATTTTGGTGTGGGCAAAAGTCCATAAAGTTATTGCTCTTCAGTCGTTTCTGCTAGGAGATCTGAAGTTGAAAGAAAAGGTTTACTGTGAACAAGAGTTGTTTGGAGCTCTCAGGGCTGTTATTAATGATGATAGAATAGTGGTTGGAAGTGCTTCATGGAGGACCTTCATACAGATCTTTTGAGGGTTTCGAAAGGCCTGTTTATGGACAGTGAGTCCGGAGCCGATGTATTGTCACTCAAGTGCACATTCAGCCACATCCAAGCTCATCACTGTACCAGTGAGCAGAACAGGGAAAGCTGACAGATTTAGTTTTAACAGGTGCATGTAGGTCCAGAAGATCATTTGGGTTATACTGTAGAATCCACTGACTCACTGAGCGATGCTGAGTGAACAGTGAGGCAGTGCTGAAGATCTGCCTGGTGGGGTTGTCCCCGTCTTGGTTATGAAGTGAGCGGTTGCTATTTGCTTCAGTGTGTAGAAAATAACTGGACCAGTTCCTTTATTTATTTTTATACAGCATTAAGGTGAATTATGATGTATATGGATTCCCTATTGAGTTTTTTTTTTATGGGAAGAAGAGTTTGTGGAGGAAGCCTTTCATTTCATTTGACGTTGTATAATACTCAATAATTAAAAGATGCAAACTACACAGGCCAATGTGAATTTATCACATTTTCTACACACGATCACGTGAATGTCTTGAAAATGTTTCAAAAAGTTCAAGTTAATTAAAAAGACTATAACCTTTTTTATTTATTTTTTTGGGGCTCAACACTTCAAGCACTGAGAAGAGTCTTTACTTCTTCTATGTCACATGTTAAAGACTTCCATTTACTGTAATGCAAAATGGAGTAACCTGCTGCCTCTATTTGACCTACAGGTAAGTAGGCATTAAAAACACATCTGAATGTCACATTATCATAAAAGACTAAAAAACTGAGAGTAGGCCAAAGCAATCATCCCTTTCCTCTGTCCTAATGGTCTGCTTCTGAGGCACAGAAAGCTGTGTTCATTGCTCACCATGGCAACTGATGAAACTAATGTTTGCTTCCTTTTTTAGTGTTCCTTCTTTCCACTTTTCTTTGTAGGAATGTTTTTCATGTGGTGGCAGATCAGCAGTGGAGTTTTACAATCAGAGGTTAGAACTCCAGCCACTCTGTGTGTTCCTATGCAAGACACCATGCAACCCCCATTGCACCTGGAATAATCACTGGTGGGTAAATGCAAGAGAAAAAAAAAAAAGGAGTGCATCATATCCATTATAAATAAATAAATAAAACAAAAAACAGAAGCATTGTTTAAAAGTTGAACGTGTCAAGTAGAAAGGCATTAGAAAGTCCTTTGGCAAACTCCAATTAGGTCAAAAAGACATTGTGCCGTTCTGCATCTTCACCGGACTAATTAAAATTAACGCTTCTCAAACTTTTCAGCTTTCAACCTGCAAAATAACAGAAGCACAGGCTCATGTCCCTGAGTTTTATCAGTATGAAAAGCTGCTAATAATCAAGGTAAACAAGCAGAACACCGATGCCCCCCATTGCTAAGGGATATGAATAGAGAACGTTTGTAGTTTTTGAAATTGTTTTTTTCTGGAGTGGGCTTGAACAGATGCATTTTTTTTATATATATATTGCTTGTCTAAGGCAGAGCAGAGTGATCCTGGTGAGTGAAGGGATCAGTTTTATCCACCAGGTGAAATGGCAGAGCCAGGGATTGATCAATGGTGGCCGTGACCACTATCTTCGGGCACCCCAATCATTTGAGGAAAGTATACTTTTAAGCAATGCTTTCTAGTTTTTATATTGCTTAACAGTATAATTTCCTCAAATGATTGGGGTGTCCGGTTTACATATTTATGATGGTGGCCACTTTGGACCCGATTTTCACATGATCAAGGAGGACCATTAGCCTAACGATGGATCATTAGCAACCTGATGGTTGTTTGCTATTCACAGAGGGCTGAGTGATACAAGCAATAACAGCATTGTAGGAGGGGGACAGTTGAA
>JARVGV010000645.1:8438753-8455154 GCA_031762435.1 Hypsolebias longignatus | reverse complement strand
CACGTGTGGATGAAAGGCCAAACCGCATGTTAAACTATTCGGTTTTACTGATATCCTGCTACTTGTAGACAGGGCCTTACTAGTTCTTCTCAGTTTATATGGTTTCTTTTATGATTGTCTACTGGTGTCTTTGTCGACTGTTGTCATCACTCTTTGTTAAAATCAGGTCTGTCTTGTCAACGAATCCCCGAGGCTCAATGGGATTAACTTGTATAAAAAAGGCTGAATAAAAAAATGGCTACTCACTCGGCTGTGAGTTGGTGAATGACATCCATGAGTATCTTCTTTATGTTCCCAGAATGTCTGGTGACTTTCCTAGGATTCTCAACCTCTTCATGTGACTTGCAGTCTTGTTGCTTGAGTTTTGAACAGTTCAAAAGAACTGTGCAATCACTTTTCTCTCCAAAGAGTTATAACATCATTGCGGACAGGTAAAAGTTTGCCTAGCTTCATTTCAAAAGTGTACTCCAGCAGATTAAATCCTAAACTCGGGAGCGGCTGCCTATGTGGGCGCAAAGCATTCTGAAGTGGAAACACAATTATGTACATGGCCAAGAATACAGTTTTGCAAGCTGTGGACATGAATTTAAGCTATGAATTTCTAAAAATGGCCGTTCAAAAGCAACTGCATGGATACGTGGCCCCCTGGTTGCAAACACTCCAGAGTTCAGTCAGACTGCAACTGCAACTTGATGTATTTAACAGTCACAGCTCAGTGAGACACGAACCTAAGCTTTTAAAAATGTGACAGTGAAACTTTAAATGGTCTGACCAGGAGTGGAGAACTGTTGATGCTTCTACCTTTGCAACTTCACTGAAAACACTTGACCTGAATCTCTGATTGAAACTAAACATTACATCCTTGGTGTCAACAAAAAAGTTTAATTTAACGCCATACATTTGCTTGTGGATGTTTTTTTTTTTTTTTTAACAGTTGGAACGCTCTTCTCAGGAAGGATTGAATACCTCGTTTTAAGGGCGACTTTTAAAAATGTGCAGCAATCCATTGCTAGAATGTTGTTGTAGATTCCAGTTCATGCTGAATACTATTCACATTTTGCTAACAAAGTTTTAACATTAGGCAAAAATCAAAAGACTCAAAGAAAAAAAAAAACAGATTATTTTCAAAAGATGAAAGTCAGTTTCTGAATTTAAAAAAAGCAAAGTCAAGGGTGTACATAACCTCAGAATTGTTATATAAAAGTAGACCTTGCTGTATACATTATGAGTAACCCCAATAAATCATTTTAATGACAACTTTCCATTTTACATTTGACTACAACATCAAAACCCAATTGCATGGCTGATGTCATGACAGTGGAGTAAGAAACAGGAGAAAACAGCTTCTATTCTGCATTAAAACCGATGCATGATGGTTAATGTGCTTATGGATTCATTTCATGTCCACCAACGAATAAGATCTAAACAACAAACAAAACAAAATATTCTACCAGTGAGATTTAGAATCCACCTGTTCTCAGTAAGATGACAGACTTGATCTCTGGGAACCAAAGCACCAAACATTTGTTGTCTATTTATGCTGGACTTAAAAACAGAGCTGGTGTCTCATGATTCAACCTGTTCTTTCTTTAAAAGGCATCAAGCCAACACAAGTCGAAAGGAAAACACACACCAAAATACTAAAGATGAAAAGGCATTTGCACACCTGAACTTACTATGCTAATCATTAAGAGTTAATTGGCACATTTTCTCCAAAATAAGTGTCCAAAACAAACTTTATCCAACGTCTCAGCATATGCTTTTCACCTTCAATTTTATCTTATTATTACAAACTAATTTATGACTGACCTGGCAACCACATGATGTCAAGTGTGAAAGGTCAAGAAAGCCTAACATGAACCAACTACGAGCACCTGGTCACATTTGTAGACTTTACAAGCTGTTGCTTATTTTCCTCCTGTTTCTGATTTCAAGAGGTGAAGGTCTCCAGTATCTGTGAATGTAAGCGTGCTCTTGTGTATCAGTGTGTGCCATAAAGCATGGTGTGATTTCCCTAAACAGCTTTTTTTCTCTCCCCCCAGACGCCTGCCCCCCTGGCCCTACAAGCCCATCCCTCCGCGCTTTATTACCCAGGCCTGTGATTAATGTTCCCCTGTCACACGCTGTGGTTCCCGAGGTGGAAGGGATGAACATGTGAGAGAGCTGTACTTAGCCGCTTGTGCTAGCAAACTGAGGAATGGGCAAAATGTTGGCGATGTAATTTGTTCCATAAGTTCAGAAACGAGGAAAAAGACTGACGCCAGTGATCCTGAATCATTTCACAAGCAGGCGCACCTGGGGTGTCGTCAGACAGCTCTGTGAGCCACTAAAGTCTAGTTTGAGACTGGAGAATGATCTCAGATAATGTGAGGGTGTATCTGCATGCTGAGGGTGTTGTGGTGAGTTACCCCCCCCACCCCCCCCACAACCCAAACTGGACAGGAGGAGTGGCAGCTGACGAATTGAGCATGGCATCTGTGGCAGTCCATGACTGCACCTGTTCACCTGAGGGAGCTCACAGTGTGTGTTTGTGTGTGTGTGAGCATTATTGTGCTTTTAATCTTCTCGCCTACTGGTACTCAGCCCAGCTGAACCAGACCCCCCACCCCACCCCACCCCACCACTTCTCCTCCAGACATTCTCCTAAAGCCAATCAGGTTAACTAAATATTTGAACTGTTCAGATGAGAGACTCCAGTCTGACTTAACCCAATGTTTATCAAATATCTTGTGACTTTTTAGGCTGTCACTTTTTCAAACATTTCAGACTTTAAACATTAATAAGCCAAGTGAGGAATAAAAATCAAATGTATTCGCTTGGAATGTTAAAATTGTGCTAAAATAGGGGTTCTTATTATTTATTTTTATTTAAAAGGTCCAAACAGGATTTCTCATAGAGGGGGAAATGGAAATGCCCTCCGTGCGTTCATCCATTTGTGCATGTTCTGAGCACCATAACTTGAAAAATGAGTGTGGAACCAACTAGAATTTTGATGTGTGGATGCAGCTATAGGTTTAACAAAGGTTCGTTTTGACAAGTGGGTTGCCAGGTCAGAATCCAAGATGGCCACCATCATATATCTTATATGTTGACCTTGTGAGTTGGATAACTTAAACAATAGGCCATTTTGGTGAGTAGCTGCATCTAGTTGTAAGAAACTTACTCTCAATTTTGGGTTTTCAAGTCAAAATTCAAGATGGCCACTGTAGTGGCCATCGTTTCCTCTAATTATTGGAGTGGCCATTGGGGTGACCATAGATTAATCTATGGTGGCCACTCCCACTGTTGGCCATGCCCTGGCTCCACCATTGCTCCTGATTGCTGATAAAACTGCTCCCTGCTAGAGCCACGGATCACCAGGCTCTGTCATTATGTGCCGCCTTGGAAATGCAAATAGAACAACAAAAACTACATCTTTTAAACACAGTATATATTATATAATTGAATATCTTGTAACAAAAACATTGAAGTTCATCTACATTCCCTGTTCAATGCCAGTTCAGAAAAACACTCACCTCAGAAACTACAAATATTCACTAATCAAATTCCTCAGCAACGAGAAACATTGGTTTACCTACCGCTTGTTTATAGCAAACCCAAGTTACTCTTGTTTGTGACAGTAATTTTTAATGTGCACTGTAGCAAACAAAGTAGAAAACAAACAAAAAATAATGGAACTTAAAGATAATGAGACAATTAATGTCAACAAATGCTCAGTTCAAGTACAAAGTAACCTTGTGTGAAAAATGGCACCTCCAATGAGCTACCTAAAGTTTGGCACAACAAACATAGTAACTAACCGAAAGGTTAATCTGTCAGATGGTACCATATTAGTTTTATATGTATTGCTTATAACAGTCACCAATACTTTGTGGAAGACAAATATAACAACAACAAAAAAAAAAAAAAATCTGCTCACTCACTTTCTTTCCCAATTTAGATTTAACCAAACGATCTGATGTTACACCACCTCTGCTGCCTTCAACTTTCTGATAATGACCCCGACAGAGGCCAAAGATGCAGAAATGCTTCAAGGCTAGCTCACGTTTCTTTACACAGCAATGGGAAAACAGACAGACAGAAGAGCATTGTTACTGAGGTCTATGTATAGATCTTGTAGAGTGCTGTATGAATGGGTAAATGAGGACACAGGTTGTAATGTAAATCCCTTTTGAGTGTCTTGATCAGATAGAAAGGCGCTATATAAGTACAGTCCATTTACCATTTACATTTACTGCTACAAGTCCAGCCTTTTACAGCTAATGTTTCCTCTGTCTCAGTCTGTTTGTCACACTGAGCATACAGACATAGGCTTGCTTCCTAACTCGTTTGGTCTAAACATTTCCTGAAAGAACCACATCACAGTATAAAACGTGCACTTCGATGCATCATACCAATGCACTTCATCCACTCCAGTTGATGATGAACTGGGTCTGGATTGATGTGTTATTCAGTCCAGATCAGGACCATAGTATGGACTTGGACAGAGAATGACAGTGCTAAATAGATTAATATGTTCAATTTAATTTATTGTAATTTAATAAATTTGTGAAAACAATATACTGTACTGTTAATTGGAGTTTTAGCCATTATTTTGTGTTATGGTACAAAGCACTTCACTGTTACACAAGAACAAAATAGTTGTTCTCAGTTGTGAGATCAGTGATGGAGCTGTTCTGGGGAAATCGTCCACTCTCTGCATTCGGCTGGTCTGCTTTGCCAATGTGATTTCAAGAGCTTGCAATTCAATGATATTTCCACGAAACTACAGTTTGAAGCACTCGCTGCAGATTTTCATGCAGAACCGGCACTTATAGTCCACTTCTCTACTTGAAACCTGAGGGAAAATAAAGCTACATCAAAGCAATGCTACCATTTGAAACAGTGGCTCAAAGTAAACTGTAGTTTTAAAAAAATGACCTTTATTCTCCATTTTTATTTATATTCTTGTTATTTTATAACACGTGGCATCAGATTCCATAGTCTAAAATAAATG
Source organism: Hypsolebias longignatus (assembly GCA_031762435.1). Classification (NCBI taxonomy): domain Eukaryota; kingdom Metazoa; phylum Chordata; class Actinopteri; order Cyprinodontiformes; family Rivulidae; genus Hypsolebias; species Hypsolebias longignatus. The sequence goes on along the minus strand of JARVGV010000645.1, from coordinate 8,450,158 downwards.
CAAATCACTGGTTAGCAGACTAAAATAAATTCAAAGCTCTGCTGCAAGGGTGGATCTGAGCGTGAGCTTGAATTGTGTGTGGAGTGGCTTAGTTGAATGAAAAAGGATACAGTATTTCTCTCTAGTGTAAGAGATTTTATCACAGTGGGAGGCAGGAGAATACCGACGTGTAGCAGGAAACGCTTGGCAGCAGCGGTGAGAGGAACTGTTGGCTGGCAATGCACGCTCTGAATCAAGGACATGCATCGTAGGATCAAATGCATCCTCTTTTGAGCCCCCCCACCCCGCCAGCTAACGTCAAGCCCCGATGTCAGCTAATGCCCGGCCGGCTAAGTTACTCAAGGAATACCCTGAGAAGAAAGTGTTTATGCAGAAAGGGAGGAGGATAACACACCCCCCAGGTGAAGCAGGAGCTCATGTTCAAACAAAAACAAACACACAAAGCTGAATCAATGATGAGCAAGCATGGCTGTGTGCTGTGGGTGGAAGGAAGGGTCTCTGAGTCGTAGAGATGTGGAACATCTGGGCAGCCAGGTTGATGTTGTCAAACAGAACGCTCCCGTTTGTTTAAAGCATTAACAGGGAACTTTAAAATGCAGAAACTGGTTCTATATACTCTTAATTTCGTAATTAGTCTTCATTATTATCATTCTTTTAATGTTATTTTTTTAAAGCTGAGCCAAGAGCTACCAGACCACTGATGGAAGATTTCTGCCAACTTTAACGTCCCCATCCACACCAGAATGCTGTACATCCTAAACATTGTTTTTAATTGCTGTTTCTAAAAATATGCTCCTAAACACAGCATCGGTTAAATAAATGCTTTCAATCCACGCTGACAAAATGCTGTAGTAATTATGCCAGGCCTGTGAGTGGTGCTGTAACTCTGCCAAAAATAAAAATAAAACAAAAGTAAGACATCAGAAAGAAAGCATGAAGCTTGCACTTTAAACTGCAAAGACAAGACAAAGAAAACAAACACAAAACAATTTTTTTTTTTTTGCGTCACATTAAGCTAGCATTGACTACAAGCTCTGTCAAACCAAATACATGGACAGAATGAACACTTCTTAGTTCAAGTAATGACAGAGAGATGGACAGAAGGAAGGGTATCATATCAGGGTAAACTATTTACCCTTTTGTTCACAGATTGTGTCTTGGCTGTCCACACAGGAATACACTGGTGGTGTTTCTAGATTTTCTCACTCTGTGACCACGGTTTGTGAAAGAGATCTCAATCTCAACGGGCTCTACCTGGTAAAATAAAGGTGATTGATTGATTGATTGATTGGGTTACAAATATACTGTATGCTTTAGCTCAGGGCTTTTCAACTACTGTATTTTTCAGCCTATAATTCACTTTTTTTTGTTGTTGCATAATTTACATGCTCTGCGACTTATACACCAAAGCAACTTATTAATGTTTTTCCCCATATTTATAAACCAATTTTTGTCTGAGATATGACAGTTTTCATTCATTATGACATTGAAAATATCAAACACCACCGTTTTTAGTCACTAGATTGCACTCGAGTAGTATAGCATGCCATTGTGTCATGTTATAGGTAAAAGTAGCTATTAATGACACAATCGGCTTGCCATAGTCTGCCACCTTTGTCCAGCTCCGGGATCATGCCAGGAGCAACCATCAAATCAGCTTCATTTTCCTGCATCACCCCAATAAAATGCAGCTAATTTGACCAATGAAGTGCATTTAATTATAAAAGTTCAACTGAGACACACCTTTGCTATAATGTCAAGCAACCAAATAATTGTTCTTCAGTGTCAATCTTGTTAAATTCTTGTTAAAGTCCTCTCGTGCACGCTCCCATGACTGCTATTTGGCAGCCAATTGATTTTCGGCACAACACTGGCATACATTTCCGGGTTGTCAATGGTGACGCATAACAAATGCAACATTTAACAAATGTAACACGTCATTGGTGACATATAATAGATTCAACTTATACAGTGAAGCGACAGATTTATGTATTTTTCCAATTTAATAGACATACAGTATTTGGACTGATGCGACTTATACGGTGTTGCGATGTGCACGGTAAAAAATATGGTACTTGCTCAGGGTGCCAGTTACTGAAAGCCAAGAGCTCAGGGGTCAGACATCCAGCAGGTATTGTCATTAAGTAAGTTTGTTTTATGGTTTAAAATCTAGTTTTATTTAAAAATGAACCCATTGGTGGACCGAAATTAGTTCAACTGTGGGCCTGATTTGGCCCGCAGGCCACCACTTGAATAGCCTTGCTTTAGGCAATCCTGAAACTCTGTTTCCTTGTAAACACAGGGCTAAACTTTTGCAAATCTGCAAAATGTTATTCCAGTGTGGATGAGGCCTAAATGTTAATAAACGTCAACCCAGAGACAATGGTGGGAAAAATATATCTTCTTGTCCCTTATCTGCTGGTAATCTGATGTGAAAATCAACAAATACATTTAAGAGAAATTGACAGTCATGGGAACCATTCCAAGGCCAAAAGGCACTAAGTAAAGGCAAACCTCTGTTCAACATTAACCACATTTGTGATGTGCAACAACATTCCCACTACTGTTTGAGGAGCTCATTCTGTAAACTTAAGTGGTTTCGTTTCAAGTGTTTTTTTTTCTTCCTCCCATTCTGAAACTTGAAATAAAAAATGCTGAAGAAAAATAACCACGGAAAAAACACTTTTTTTTGTGTGCGCATAGAGCAGCTCTGAGTCTTCACCATTGACAGCAGTTAGAGACACTCAATAAATATTGCAAGGTCAGTCAAGGAAGATCCTTGCTTCAGCCAATCAAAATACCTGAACCGCTTTTCCAACCTGTGCCTTAAGACCTTCTATACTTCATATTTCCTCTAGGTATAGATCGCTTCTTCTTTCACATCAAAGTGTTTTAATGCTGGAGCATTTGCAGGAGAGCAGCCACAGGCAACCTATTAGATATATATGTCTGAGAAAAACAAGCCCGCACATCATTCCTGCTGTGATCAGGCTGTTTACAGCTTTCAAGCACTTAAAAGCTTTAACACTAAAGAAAAATATAATTACCTAGATTTTCACTTTATGTACATCTATTATCTGATAAATATCTCACTTCTTGAACACACCACTGTTTAAAACAAACTGAACCTGAACTGTTTGGTAAATTCCATTTGCTCTATGTTAAAAATGAAACACACAAAGAGATACATGTATCTACAGTGAAAAATGGAGGATATATATAATCTGTGCAGGGTACAATTAAATCTCAAGACTAAGGCATTTTGTAGTGAAATGTGCTGGCCAGTGTGAGATAGCTTGCTCTCAGTCACAGATCATGGGTAGTCCAACAGGATAATGATCCAAATCACAACTAAAACTACCTAAGAGTGGCTCAGAACAAAACATTGGATTATTCTGCAGTGGCCTTCTGAGCCCTGATCTAAATCATGGTGAACATCTGTGGAGGGAGATGAAACACAGCGTGGAGAAGAAATCCTTCAAACATGAGACAGTGGAAGCAGTTTGTGCAAGAGAAGCAGACCAACATACCTATAGACAGGTGCAGAACTCTCAGAGTTACAGAAATTAACTGATTGAAGCAACAGCTTCAAAACTTCTGCAGCAACTACAGTATAATGTCAAGTTCATTAGTTTATTTATATTTCCATTGTACCACAATTCAAAAGCAGTGACTGATTTTCACAAGTTGATTTTTATTTTTTCTTCTTGTTACTTATGTCAGTTTAAAGTTATTTAAGTGGCCATTCTGTTTTTTTTTTGACAAAAGGGTCCGCATTCATCTGCAGCTGTATGTACTGTATTTAGGATAAACTAAATACACAAAAATGAATCCCTGCATAATAGAAAACAGTTTTCATCATTCCTGTGCAAAATCCTGGACAAAATATAATCAGAATCAGAATCAACTTTATTGTCGGTGCACAGTTACGTACAGCAAAATTAAGTTTCGTACATCCGTCCGAAGGGTAGGTGGAAGTGTACCGGGGCTGCAGCTTCTATGAAGCGCTGCCCTTATCGCTTAAATAAGAAAGGGGGAAGAAATTATGACAAAAGAAGGTATAAAAATATAAGGTATATCCATGGGACAAATCATGAAAATATGAAGCTTTTGCATATTAAAGCTTTAAAGATTTTCCTTTTTTCATAACAACGACACAGATATTTCATTTTTCTAAGTCCCATGCTGAACTTGTTTTTGCATTTTCATGTATTTTCACACGGAGACCACAGCTTTCTGGGGTCTGTGGCATCTGTTGCAGGATCCTTGCTCTTCTCATTGCCGATGACTGATCTGCGTGAATGTGGCCGTGAGATCAGGGTCGTCGTATATGGTGCAGACTTATTCTGGGACCAATTAGATGCCTGGCTAATGTTGTTTGCACAGTGGTTTTACATTTAGTGACTACAATAAACAGGGCTTCAAATACAAAAACTTGGATAATTTACGCAACCGGCTTAAAAAGGATGTATTTGCTGTGTGGGACTGCAAGAAGGAACAAAGACAGACAGAAAGTCACAGGTCACTAGGGTCTCGCTACTTTTACCTGCAGAGAGACATGGAGGGTTGCACAAAGGGTGGTGAAGAAACAAGAGCAAGACATTAGAAAATGAGGCGAGAAGTGTGGTGAATTGGTGGCTAATCCTCCGATTCCTCTAAGCCTGTGTAATTAGGACATGGGGGATTGCACCACAACAGGGGATGCTTCCGGACTGTCTTGATTTTTTTTTCTCCTTGCTTTTGTTTATTTTTTCCCCCTTTAGCCTAGGCTTGTGGCACTTCGTCATCTAAATATAGTACGCTTGTGTGTTCCCTGTCCTTATTGTCTGTGCATCACAGCTTATTCACTCATAAGCAACACAAGCAGGCAGCATTGCCTGCACCACATTTTACTTCTACTCACCACCACACTACTTACTGCTCATAAATTTTAGGAGAAAGCACATTTTTTTCTTCTGTGGCCACTACATGACATTATTAGATAATGTTTGGACATAATTGTGGAAATCCAATGGGCTGTTTCAGTCTAACAGGACTTCCTCTTACCACACACTAGCAAACTAATACATTGGCTTTGACAGTGCTGAAGTGCTTTAGGAAAAAGAGTGCGCAACATGTCGGAGACATTAGATCAGAGACCAGGGAAGCTGATCAGCCTCCTTCAGCCCATTCATAGCCTTTATTTACATATTTTCCCCAGTAGATGGCAAAGAAAGTTGCCTTGGCCCATTTAGAGACAGCGAGCACAAGGAACAAAAGCAAAACAATTAAATTACAACAATCCTGTTTTTATCCTGGAAAAAAAAACTGTCTTAAACACTCTGTTAGAGACAGAATGAAGGGAAACCTATTGATGCTAATTCAGAGATGGCCGTTGTTTGAAGTGCCTCAGTCTACCAGATTTTTACGTTTTAACTATGCTACTCTAATGATGCGAGAGACCTTTAATATGAATTCCTTAAGACTGAATTCAGTCCTTATAACTTAACTAAAGCAACTGGGAAAGTGGTGAGTAAGGAGATACAAGCTTAAAGATCCGATCCATACAATAATAGGATCCACCATTCATTCAATACCATCACTTTTGCTGAATTAAATTACTCTTTTATTGTCTCCCTCTCTTTGTTTGTTGCTCTGGTTTCAACAAATAGATTTGAGCAACTTAGGGTGTCATGGCTTTGTGCAAGTACTCATTCCCATGTGTGCAGCTTTAGCAGGATTAGGGAAAGTACTTCTGATTCTCTCCTCCAACAGAACCCTTACTCCACCACAAGATGACACATATATCAAGAGTTACACAGCTTTTAGAAAGCAGTATTTACAAGCATACTACTATAGGTATAGCCCTTTATGCACTATAGATTTTCTACAAGTGCACAGAGATAAACAAATGAGAACAAGTATGGAACTCAAGCTTTCAGGTGGTCTCTCACTGAGCTGCATAGAACATATGTTACTGTTCTGTTCAGTCTCACTGAATGAGTGATTTGAGACCAATTGACCAATGAGCTGTGGGGTTGCATTTTGAGCCACATGTTTTTGAAAACCATGGACTATTTCTTTGTGCATAGCTGGAAAGACTGCATTCTTAACACCAAACATTAGTTTGTTTACCACCTTGGCTCACTTTACTGCCATCATAGCAGCTTTCTTTTTTTTTAACATTTTCAAACCTGCAGCACGGTGGTGTAGTTGATGGGACTGTTGCTTCTCAGGCAGAAGGTTCAAATCCCAGCCCAGGACATTTCTGAGTGGAGTTTGCATGTTCTCTCCGTGTAAGTGTGGGTTTTCTCCGAATACTCCGGTTTCCTCACAGACCATGTTAGACTGGTTGGTAACTCTAAATTGTCCCTAGGTGTGAGTGAGTGGGTGAAGGGTTGTTTGTCTCGTTTGTCTCTATGTGTTCTTGTGATGGACTGGATATATGTCCAGGGTGTCCCCTGCCTCTTGCAGAGTGATAGCTCAGTGATCCTTGCATCTCAAAAAGGAAGAAACTAGTAAAGATAATGGATGGATGGATGTTTAAAACATCAAATAATGACGTTGCACACACCTGGAGCTCGTGAGGATGTTGAGAATCCCACAAAAGTTGGGAAACACCCTCATAAATGCTGTTCACCATTTAGTTGCAGCCCAGTGGGATACCACCATTAGGCCAACTACACTTTGACATGTAAAGGGGGTAAGGATTGAACCTCTGAAGTTTCTGTTGCATGATGGTCACACGCTGATCCACAGCTGTGATGATTTGTCAGTGCTTAAACGTTAGAAATAAATTATATTGACTTGGAAAAATCTATAAGGGAAAACAAGAAAAGTTTAATTTGCTTAATACATATTCAACAGCTTGTTGTCATTAAATTCATAATAGCAGCTGTTTGAAAAGTGTGAAATAAATAAAGTTGAGTTGAGCCATGATAAGGTGAGCAGGGATACATGTCGACTGTCAATCAAGCTTAATGCAATCCAAGAGGACTAAGAAAAAAAAAGTAATCACTAGTGCTCTTCTACAGATTCATAACTGGACATGACACAAAATACACAATTTAAATGATTTGAAATTCTTTTGCAGAAAAAAACTACTTTGATTAAATTGCTTTTTATCCCTTGCTTTTGCTTGAATCTTCGCCTAAATGTTGAGAGATAAGATGCAAAGCGCTTATTAACAGCACTACTTATTTGTATTCAGATTGCGTTCTGCGGACTGGAATACCAACAGAAATGTTATTTCCCAGTGTCATTTGTGAGTTTCTGCCGCGTTCTTCTCATGCATTAATTCAGTTCAACTAACAACCTCTGCAGGCATATTAGAAATTTAAGCACGTAACTGATATGATACAAATCAGATGTTTTCAAACTGCCTAACCAGAAAGACCTATGCCTGTGTGCAAGTGCGTCCAACATTTTTATTTTCCTATTTTGATTAAACAAAACCTTAAAAAATAAGGCATTTCTTACTGTGTTCAACAGGTGATGTTGCTTCTCCTCGACACATTTAGAATTTACAACATTTACATTTATTAATGTGGCGAATAAATGTTTTGGCTAACATCCTTTGACCATGTCATCCTTTTACCTCTGACAGTAGTTTGAACTGGATTTTAAATTATATTGTACAGTATATGCCTTTTTTTAATATATGCATAAAAAGGGGGTTTATTGTAAAAAAAATAAATAAATAAATAAAAGCCATTATATAATATATAATGCACATTGGAAGTTTTTCTATGTAGCCTTAATATATATGCATACATTTAACAAATGTGTTGTTGAGGCTATAAAAGGAAGCTAATGTGGGCAGGTCTACATCTGTATACCATGTAGCATACCACTGCAATACTCTAAATTTATCCATTACAATATGTACACATGAGACTAATAAGTGCAATGTGAAAAAAAAAAAGTACACTTTAGCATGAAGGCATTTGATCAATTGTGCCAATGAACAGCAGTGTAACTCCCCTAAGGATATTGGCGGGTGTTGAACAGAGGCTAAGTGGAGAGGTGGAGTGAGGTGGGTTGAGTCGATGGTGTTGGCTTTCTCAGCCCTGGGGCCTAACACACTTAAAGAGCTAACTGACACACTTTGGATGTATTAGCCACGGTGAGCTCTGCCAACCTTTTCCTCCATTTCTGTTGCAACACCTCCTTCTGCCATCGATGTATGTCTGCTCAAACAATCCCTTCTGCAAAACCTAAAGGACATGCCTAGTGTTTCACCACATTGCTTTAGCATTGATGTGCCTCCGTGTCCCAGCCAAAGTGGTGTTTGCTGTCTAGACACTGGATGCCTATGTCTCTGTATGGATAAATATGCACACACACAACAACACTATCACTCATCTGTTTATAAGCATGATTAGATTAAAAGAAACTGACGGAAATGCAATAACAGTTTATTAGTATACCCGTCAGGGAGGATAATCATTTCAAATAGAAATGCATTTTCCATCTCACTATCTAATTTGTACTTTCTTTGCCTCTCCATCCGCTTTACTCCAGAGACGGGTGAGTTATGAGCAAAGGGGCTTTAAAATAGACTGGGTTCAAGTCCAGGCTCCGCCAATAAAACACAAACAAGTATAAATATAAGGCAATAGGCACACTTCGGCATGTGAGGCAGAAAACCCAAAGGCTAGAGAACCCTAGCTCTCTGAGACAAATGTATGCATTGAATTTGAAGGTGAGAAAAACAACTCTCCTCAATCCACGCTGGTCCATTCTATTCAGAGGTTTAAGATTAGGGTCAAAGATTAGAAGGCTTACACAAGATAAAAATGGGATTAAAAGGCTCAGAGATGTAAAATTACAGATCAGAGAACTGGCGAAAACACACCTGAATTGTAAACAAACTCATAACACGTCAGCCACATGTCCTGCTGGACAGCACCAGCATCACAGGTGGGGTGGGGGGAGTAGCAAAACAATGCGTTCCTGACGAGAAAAAGGGAAGCGAAGCTGCATCCAATATTCCAGCGAGGGATTCGACACACATCAAAGGCTGCTTCTGCAGTGTGTCTGTTAGATTTGGGATTAATGGACTCCAGAGGGGCCTGGACACACACACACACACACATATATACACAAAAACACATACACATAAAATCCACCACAACTTTGCCTGATAAGATTCACAACCCAGCTAGCAAAGCACTGCAGTGCAGAATGGCTATCTATCCTTGTAACTCTCCAGTGTGGGCTCTCTACTGCAGTATGATACACTCTAACAACAAGTTATAAGTCAGTGCAGGCGGTTCGAGTAAATTCTTAACATCCCAGTAAATTGAGGACAGCAAATCCTTTTGCTTTCAGGTAATTTGAGGGCACGATTTCCATGAATGCAGTTGTTTTTTTTTGTTTTTTGTTTTTTTTTTAAGTCACGTTTATGTGATGGCTCGGACAAGATTTTGATTTGCTGGTCGAATTGCAAAGCACACACCGAGACACACATGCACACACATGAACACACAACCGTAAGTTGCCTCCAAGCTCCAATGAGTTCATGCAAATTACAAATATGCAAATAGGGGTGGTACAGCTCAGCTGCTCTGTGATGCGTTTTGAAGAAAACACAACAAAAAAGAGGGAAACATACTATGAATCTATTCCCTTTAATCTCTGCAGACAGAGGGACAGCCTAATCCCAACACTGACTGCCTTTCCACCCCAGTGCCCAGATTTTCCACATTCTGCCACCCCCTTCTTGCCTCCCCTGCCCTCTGGGTTGAAACCACAGGTGCAGGAAAATGCAAACCATTGGGTGGAAAATGCTCGTTGACAGCATTCTGGTGTGTTTGCCATTGGTCAGTGAACAATGAGGGAGTTTCCTGAACCACTGGTCGTGCAGATGAAACAGCTGGACGCCAACACCAGACACAGATCAGGGTGGGAAGAGATCATGTGGAACAACAGGAACCTTAAGAATAAAATGAGATTGAACAAAGCTTAAGCTAACTGTCATTTCACAAACTGTGAGTGACAAAAGAAGGAAATAAAAGAGCACAAACAAATGTAAGTCACAATCATTTAGCAGAAGCTTTGTTTTGGATGTGTTTCTTACTGCAAACACTTTTCAAAGAAAGCATGAGGACTGAATGAAATAAATACAGTACATACTGTAAATTGTTACCACTGACTTTATATCATATTATACCATCCATAAACCAATGGGTACTTTCACTAAAATGCACAACAATTACAGCTCAGTCAATGAATTAAAAAAAAAAAAAAAAAAAAAGAAGATGAACCCTTCAACTATAACAAACAAAATCCAAACATGGAACTAGAGAAGCCATTTTTTGAGTTAAATGACAATGAGATAGTCCAGTCGAGTTCGAAGTGATTTTTTTTTTTTTCTTAGTTCAACCACAGCAAAATAACTCGCACAAAGACTTGGCCTTTGGTTTTACGCCGGATGCCCTTCCTGACACAACCATAGAGCACTGAGCTACCACAGCCCTCTGTGTGGAGCAGAGAGCTTCCATCTAGGACACCCAGAGGGAGCAGATGGTGGGGGTCCAGGGTCTTGCTCAAGGGCCCAGAGTGGGGAAAATGAGGGAGGAAATAGGTGTGGGTGTTTCACCTTTCCAGACCAGTCAACTTTGATGTGATGTTCTGTCTAATAGTTATCAGTAGCTGGTATCTTAGCAGCCAATATATCATTCATATCCTCTTGACTACCAACAGTTCAAATTTGTCCTCCTTGTAGGATATTTGTAATCTTGAGTATCTCCCACCCATGACAAACTAGTGAATTAACTCTTTTTGCTTTCTACAGAGAATATTTAGGGCTTTTCAACGATACCAAATATGAAAGGGTGGACTTTGGTACCTTTATTTTCCTTATGAATAATAAAATTTTGGACATGGACAATATTTATTTTCCTGGTACTCAGCAGGATAGAACACAGAGTATCAAGAAAGAGACAAAAGTATTTGTCCAGGTTAGGCTAACGACTAGTTAAACAAGTATGGGGACTAAATGAATTAGATTTTTTTTTTTTTTTTTTAAGCTTATAAAACAAGTCTGTCAAAAAACAATATGCTGACATAATGGAATTATTACATCAGCTAATACTAGGCCTGTCACAATAAACAATAAATCAACTAATCACATGAGAAATGAAAATTATCAACCTCATTTTCATTTATCGATTTTATTGTTTCTTCATGTCTCTCTCTTTTTGCTGAAGACATTGGATGACAAAAGGCTCAACTCAAGTGCCTTCACTGACCCCTCCCTTTCTTTTTTCTCTGTAAAATCTGTTTTAACCGTCCAAAATTGCATTTTTGGATTGCTAAAAGCAGCTAAGCTGAGAAGCTAAGCTATGAGCTAAGCTAACAGGCCAACCACGGGAAAAATCTGCCGTCTTGTCGAAGCTCCAAAATTCCTGGTAGAAACTATA
>JARVGV010000645.1:8419997-8430557 GCA_031762435.1 Hypsolebias longignatus | reverse complement strand
GCGCGATGACGTCACTGGGGGCGGTGCCGTAAACGCGAAATGCCGTAAACCAATGACGCCGTAAACCAAGGACTACCCGTATTATATTTGAACTTTTAATGATGGGGATTTTTGCCAGTCAAATACAGCTGACATAATGGACAATTTCAGGCCCAATACCGAATGTTTTTTCACTTATTACAGGGCTTCAGGGTACGGATCCCCCGCGATAAACAAGAGACTACTGTATACTGTACTTGTAAAATACATTTTCTACACAGTCTGGAGAAATTGTTAAAGTGCATTATGTGAAAACATAAATACTATTTTCTCTAAGTGTAATACAAAAAGATTTAGTTTAGCACAAAATATATTTAATACTGCAACATTTAGCCAGAAATGATATTTGGCCAGTTTTATCCTTATTTTATTTTTTTTTTTATTTCAATAACTCATCAGAGTTGCCTTTAGTATTTCAATATAACAGTATTTTTTTATTATTTTTATTTATTTATTTTTTTTTTTACAGAAACCTCTTACATAATAAATTTACTTTAGTTTTTCATGCTTGGGAAAATAAGGTTTGTTTCTTCAAAAAAGTTCAAGACAAAAAATCTTTTGTTTCCCATGTGGGTGTTTTGATATAGCTGCAGAGGCTGTAGGTTCAGTTCAGATTAAACAGTTAAACTATAAAAAGAGAAAACTTGAACTTATACTAATTCCACCTTCTCATTCTGTGCATGTCAAAAGTGTTGAACATTACCCGAAGGTGACACAACAGGTCACAGACTCTGACGGGTCACAGAACCACTGTAACACCTGTTGTACACTGAGCCACAGCAGTGCTTGATTTTAAAAGTTCTTTAATAAAGTGCGAGGGAGTTGTAATTTCCATAATCGCTGCAAGTTTTGCACTCAGCAAACTTCAGCTGATCTAAGTGTTCCCACAGAGCCTGAAAACTCCAGAAATTTGACTAATGTTAAACTCTTTTTAAAAATGGAGATTGTTCATAAAACTCATATCTAGCTATAAAAAAAAAAAAAAAAAAAAGAAGTATAATAAGCCATGGATGCAAGCTTTATTTTCAGAAAAAAGCAGCGTAAAGCTGTAATAATTGTTTATCAGTGTGATTTTGCACAATGTGTTTTTCTCCCAGAGAAGAATAAAAACAACACCTATTTGGATCAGATGCTAGGCAGTTTGGAGATGAGCAAAGCAAGTTTTTTTGTTGTTGTTGTTTTTCTATCTCCACTAAAATTTAGGTGTTGTCATAAAATAAATGGCCACTTTGATAAAATCTGAAGTAAGCCACAAAAATGAGTGCCAAATGAGAGGAGAATTATGTTGTTTATAACCAAATATCAATAGGAAGGAAGTAAAAAAGGCTATCAAAGCATATGTAAAACAGCATGGTTTTTATCTAGAATTACATCTGACACACGCAAACACATATACAAATACAAAAATGACTGGCTGTCCGTGGACAGAGGACAGATGGCCCAAGAGTGGCTCTGATCCAGGGAGTGACGATGTTCTGTATCATTATAATCTGCTCCGTAGTGTCCTCCCTACCGCTGTGCAGGACAACACGTTTCACCCACTGAGTGCACACAGCAGAACAATTCTACTGCTGCTCTCCAACACCTACTCCTTGAGAGGTCCAATGACCCCTTGTGTTGTGATTGCTCCTTTTTTTTTTTCATTATTGTTAAGATGAGGGGGAAAATGTTCAACTCTCTGGTGGCAATTCAACATTTTACAGCGCTCTATTTTTTGCCTACGCAAGTCAGCCATGACCCCACTCACCCCGACACCTTAAACAGCTTCTTTGCACACTTTGCAAGCTTATTATAGGCAGAAACATGGGTGTGCTATGGGGTCTCCAGTTTCTCCTATTGTTGCCAACCTGTACATGGAGGAGAAAGAAGAAAAAGCTTTGGCATCCTTTTTCAGGGACACAAGAGTCACTGGTTCAGGTATGTTGATGACACCTGGGTTAAAATCAAATCTCAGGAAGTTCAACATTTTACTGATCACATCAACTCTGTGGAGAAATATGTAAAGTTCACACGAGAAGATGTAAAAAAAAAAAATATGGCAGGTTGGCTTTCTTGGACTGTGAGGTCTCAGTTTCTGACGGAGGACATTTGCAAACTGAGGTGTACCACAAACCCACCCACACAGACCAGTATCTGCGGTTTGACTCCCATCACCCCCTGGAGTACAAGTTATAAGTCATCAAGACTCTGTAGCACAGAGCTGACAGCATCCCCACTAACTCAGGAGCCAGGCAGAAGGAGAAATCCCAAACAAGACAGGCACTGGAGCAGAGCTATTCAACTAAATTGCTCAGGGGGGGCACAGTTACTGAAAGTCAAGAGCCCAGTGGTTTTCAAACCCCAAAATACATTATGGTAAAGACTGGTCCATCCCAAAGATTCAGTCCCCTGGCACAAACAAAGTAATATTGTGTATGCTGTTCAGTGTCAGGAAGGATGTGATCAGTCTTACATCGGGGCAACTAAACAGTCACTGGCCAAAAGGATGGACCAGCACAGAAGAGCAATAATCATCAAGCCAAGACTCTGTGGTCTACACTTATCTTCAGGCCAGCAGACACTCTTTGAAGAGTGAAGATGTTCACATCCTGATAGAGAGGAACGGTGGTTTGAAAGAGGAGGGAAGGAAGCCTTCTTTGTGAAGAGAACCTGTCCATCATTAAACGGGTAGAAGGCTCTGGGTTCAATTGTCACCTTCTTACAATGCTGCTATTGCTAGTATCACTCAGCCCTTGGTAAATAGCAAGCAGCTATCAGGGCACTAATGATCAGTCATTAGGCTAATGGTCCTCCTTTTGTATGTGAACAGCTAGTTCTGGCTGTAACCAGCAAACTAGTTGATCCACTATGAGAAGGTGCTGCTTATAAGACTGAATTTGTTGTAGCTCCTCAGACAGACATTTTGGATAAAAGATGAAACGTTTCAACAAAGAATAACCTGTCCAGAGGACCTGACTTAACCTTGTTAGATGTATCTACCTGGATAATTGAGCATACATAAGGAACCATATTATTGCATTTTGTTTTTATACCATTTTACACATTGTATTAAGTTTGTTGGAATAAGGGTTGTACTGTAATCCAAAGAGTGTTGTAAAACCATTAAGCTAGGAACAAAAAAGGTTGAATCATGTCATTATATACCTGGATGACTGAGAAAACAAACTTTGCATTAAGCTAGGCTTTGCACAAATAGGGCTAATCAAACAGCTTGTTTGGAGTTCCAGTGACATTAAAAATCTGAGCACCTACAGCACAATTTATCCACTCTTTTAATTTATCATTAGATAGTTTATTTTCAAAAATCACTACTATAAAAGTTGTGATAACTTTCAAATTTTTGTCTGTGCTGGAATTACAGAATTAACAAGTCTTTAGAGAGAGAAGTTAACGCCTGGAAAATGATAGAGACTGAAAAAAACAAGCTGCTGTGCCATGGGGCTCAGCCACACAATGTTAATTAATTTCATTTGTAGCACACTACAAGGATGTTGATCATGTGATTACAAAGAGAAGAACGCAGAGCACAATCATGTCTATCATGATGATGGAGATGATAAAAAAACACCACACTGTCTCTACTCGCCTTCCTTCGAGAGAATAAGTGTCGGTGCCAAAACAAGTTTTGCAGTTGCTGTTTTTTTGATTCCCAACATAATATTTGTATGATAATGTGGGCTACTAGTGTGTTTACAGCAAGCAAGCGAGCCAGTGAGCATGTATAAACTGCAAACACAAAATATGCAAACTAATCAAACCACCTTGGCTCACTTTCCGAGTTCTTGCACACAAATGAGGCATTAAAACAAACGCATTCAAATCTGCCCACCGGGTGAGGCCTCTGATAAGAGCGACGGCAGCTAGAGAGCAGTACAGAGAAGTGTGTTTATTACGGCGCATGGAAATCTCCTCACTTAAAGGCTGACTGACAAAAAGAAAAATGAACAATAGCACTGGGGTTTTACCGGACCTGACAGTGGATGAAGCTTTAACAATATGGTTAAAGAGTGATTACCTTTTAATCTCCATGACTCTGGACTAATCCTCATACTTAGCAGACATACATTTTCATTGGGCTCTGAATACCATTTCCACTGTGTCATATTGGCTTTATGTTTTTTTTTCCTCTTCTTCTTTTTTTGTGTGTGTATGGGTACAATGAGTGACTACACTCTTGGAATAATACTCTGTCATGTTCTTATTAGAACGAGTATAGTGTTAGGACAAAGGATTGACATTCTTTAAGCGTTTAGGCTCAGCACCTCTTCTTGATGCAGGTGAAATGTATTTTCAGTGGGATTATACGCCCACTTTTTGTTGTAACCCACCACAGAATGCAACAGCAGAGCAATAATTGTTTGGCTTGTCTGTTTGTATTTGTTTGTACCAATAGTAACATATTCAGAAAGTAATTACTGATTGTACAACTTTAAGATCGCCGCCACAGCCAAGTGATCTTAGCCTACTCAAAAATGGTAAATGGACTCTAGCACGTTTACATCTAATCAAGCTACTCAAAGTGCTTTACATTACAATCTGTTCCCTCGTTTATCCATTCATACAGCACTCTACTAGAGCTATACAAGACTGATCAGAGCTTTAGATGACATTCATACACTGATGGGACACACATCGGAGGCAGTGAGGGGTTCAGTGTATTGCCCAGGGACACTGCAGCATGTGACTGCAGGTGAGACTGAACCCCCAACTCTTGCACTGGAAGACAACTCCTCTAACCACTCAGCCACAGCTGCCCAAAATGGCTATAACGCAGTCAATTTCGCAGCTCTCAAATTAAAATTAGGAGTGTTTTACTTAAAATGTTGGCATTAACTGTTTGAGTTAACCAAGTTTGTCTGTTGGTATAATATCTCATAAACCAATGGACAGATTTTCAATGAAACTCCTATAAAGTAATCCCTGGCTGTACATCTACAAATTATAAAATTTTAAAGTCAAACACACTTCAAAATGAAATGCAAATTGACTTTCACCAACCCAAAAAGATATAGGGTGTGATGGGAGCTGAGCGTTATAGACAACACATGCTCCAAGGGTTATCAGATCATGCAAGATTACATGATGTACTGATATAGCAGGAGATGGTGCATAATGGTATTTTCAGTGTTTAGCCCCCCCCAAAAAAACAACTATTCATGTAATTTCTCAACAAAAGAGAAACTTAGTCTAAAACTTTGGCATAAAGCATTATGTAATGCAAGGCCTATATTTGGTCATGTGGTGTTGAAATGTTATCAGGACACCTGGAACAAAACAAGGCATGTTCTCATTCACTGCTTCTATAAACATGTAATTATTCACTATGACTACTGGGTGAAGGAGATAATGTCACAGATTTACAACCCAAGTGGCAAGAGTCAAAGATATCCATCAATCCTCTCAAACACTTGGGCACTGCAGTGTTGGAGATCAGCTGCACTAGCTGGATAAGGATTGAGGGTGATCCACTGTGCAGGAGAGCAGAGGTTTAGAGGTAGAAATCACACCCAGCAGCCACATCACCCTAAAATAACCTTAAAATAACGCCCACCGAGCAGAAGAGGAAGGACATGGAAATGGACATTACCCCTTGTGAACCATAGTCACAACAACAGAGTTTATTAAAACTTTGTGTGGTATAGAAAATAGACTAATCCCTTTAAATCTTCTATAATGAGAGGGAAGAAATCCTCAGACTGTGATAGTTCCCCTCCCCTCACCCCACAAGATTTTAGGCTTTCCACAGGATTCCACTAGCTTAGCCGCAAATCGCCTCACTGCTGTGCGATACTGCCACATCCTCTAAGAATAGGGTGAGACACACAATTGGGTGCATGTGTATGGGCACAAAAACACTCACAAATCTTCTTTGACTTTGACAAATGCATCCTGGAGAACACCATGGATTGTTGATGGTTTTTATATTCCCCACCAGGAAAGTAAGTTGGTGATGTTGCAATGAATCAGGATATCAGCTCAACCAGGGACAGGCCATAGAGAGCCGGGGAGATGAGGGGCAGGAAAAAAAAAAAAAAAAGATGAAAAGTCTCAGAGACAAATCCTCTTTCTGCCCAATGACTCACGCAAATGGTAAGAAGACACATGAGCATCTGACTGCTGTTTTCAGACAACCTTGTGTTTCTCATATACCCCCCAAGTCAACACAGACTTTTGGAAAAAATCCTTATAAGGAGGCAAAGCAAATCACAGAAAACACATTCAAAGAAGACACTAAAACCAGTGCTAAATTGTGCATTACTGGTTGCTGATGAAAGGTGCTAACAGGCTAAAAAAAAAGGAGCACGTCAAGTTGTGCTCATGCTGGAACGGGAAAACTGCCTGGAATGACGCCCTTCCATATCTCTGTTGGAACAACGGATGTAAACACACCCCGATGGCCTAAATTAATCATGTTTAAACAGACGGATACGATGGCATCACATGAAACCATGACTCCTCCATATGCTACCTGTTTAGAGCGATGTTTGAAAATTGACTAATTACAGTGCTCTCTGATGAAGCTTCTCTCCTTGCAGCTGTTTGTCTATTAACCTGAGGAACAAGCGCTAAGAATGCGAAGTACCCCACATTAACACTGCCCACTCTGCAAAGGAGATCCAAAACTCTAACATGTTGCTTTTTAGGATTGAAAAACTTGTCTCCCATTGAAGTATATCGGTCAGCAGCCTTTTCAAACTACATTATTTGTCACAATAATATATTAACCAGTGTGTTATATCCTCATGTCTACAGTGATTCATTAAACTTCTGGAGCAAAAATGAAAAATATATATGACTATGACATGTTCTAGTGTTAAAATATTGCATAAAGTGATCAAAAATTTGAAGGATGTATTAATAGAAATGAGAACTATTTTATGATATGTCACTCATCACTTCCTAGACCCTCACAGTAGCAGCAACTGGTGCCTTTCAACGTTTCATCTGAGGGGTAGATGTCAAAAAGTCATCCTTTCTGTCCACATGATATGACTGAGTCACATTCTGGCTGTATCACAACTCCACTTTGGATTCAAAAGCATACTGGAAATGTTTCAGAAGACGCGCGACTTCAAGCAGGCCGACGTTCAGCTAGACAGATCCAGTATTGCTTTGTTCGTTTGTTGTCTTTTCAGAATTTGCTTGAGAAGTGTCTGAAATGCTCTTTTTCATCTTGCGTGGTTGAACGGATTTTTTTAAATTAAAACCAAAATTTATCCACGAAACAGAGCCCAGATAAAATAAATGAGAAACGTAAGAAGTCACCCATCACCAATCCATTTCTGACACCACTCAAATGCAGCAGCAGCCATTGCACATGCAAATGCGGAAGCGGATCAATTTGACTGGTGAGCCATAATGAAAGCACTATTTATTTCTATCGCACCATTAAAACAATTCTAAACCTAAACATGTAAAAATTACAGATTTATAGTTCTAACTGCTGCCATCTCTGTAATTTGGACCACTATTGTGTCACAAGTGCACCATTTGGATAAAAATGGTACTGGTGCATGTCGTTAAAAAACATGAAATGATGATTGGGAAGCTTTTTTTTTTCCACAACAGTTCAGCTGCGTTTAAATAGTGGATGTATTTACACACAGAACACATGCAATAATAATCCCATGAAATATGAATAATGTTCAGAGGAATGGACTTTTCAAAGAGTCTGATGAAGGTTTATTGAAGGCCGGAGTGAGCAAGATAGATGTTGCCATGGCTACTAGTGTGAAAAGGGCATCTGATCTGACTTCTGACCAGTCAATTACTGTAATCTTGCATCTTCTTTTTTTTCTTTTCTTTTTTTTTTTTTTTTTATCAAAGTACAGTATTACCTACAATTCAAAATTTGTTAGCTCTGCATTTTGTACAAAAAAATAAATAAATAAAGATTAAAATAGTGAGGACTCAATATGCTCTGGAACAATAAAAGTAATGGTAGAGTCTGCCACACAGAAAAGAGGTAAATATTGTATTTACAATGGAGTAAAGTCTGTATACAGTATTTAGTTTTAGTTTCAGAGTGAATTAAAATACACTATGTACTATTTAATAAAGTGATGTATAAGGACCCAATTTTCCCCAAATTTTCCAGCTGAAGATTTGTTATGTCATTTAGCTGGAAAATGTCATACTGTAAACAATATTAACTTCCCTTTTAAGCTGTATTGTCCTTGTTAAATTGTGCTACTTTAATGAGCTAAACTTCTAATAGTTAAATTAGAAATACTGTAGTAACATGTAAATGTGTAATAAAAATGCATACAATATTTTACACACACATATAATCACAAGAAGTGCTTTGACTACAAACCTTTGTTTTTGTCTAGACGAAAGTATCTCTTTTTACATATTTCATTTTGTAGGAATTACAGTGAATAATGCTGATGTAGGCCTCCTTTCCATACAGGAATGCTGTTTGTCCAAAATTAACTTTTTCTCATAAGCACTGCAACGTTTCTACAAATGTTTTCATCCATACGAAAACACAGAAACTGATCCAACTGTTGCAACAACTAGTGTTGTAAATCTGCCCCAAAAATACACAAGAAAATAAAACAAGAGGAGCAAATGCTACAAACTGTAATCATATAAAAGATGGAGATGGTAAGTACAAGAGCAAAAACTAATTTTATTCAAAAAGTTGTGTTTACGCGGCTGTCAACACAAAAATGTAAGGGGCTCATGTTATTTCCATGAGGATGCAAGACTGAAACAATAAAAACCATTGCATATTCACAGAATGCTGTTTCCATGCGGACACGGCTGAAATATTTACTTAAAAAGGTATAAAGTGGCACTCTGTATCAAAAGGTCAATAAATCATCTTAGGTTCTGAATGTTCCACTGGTTCATTACACAAAAAAAGCTAAGCTGAAAGCTAAATAGTTGATTCAGTAACATCTCTTTAAAGGTGAATATTTATTATAGAACTAAAACCTTATGTCTGTCCGCTATATCATAAATTATCCAACATCGACAGAGGAAGCAGCCATTGTTCCAAAGCATGATTTTCTAAGTAAAAACTAAATTTAATGCCATTCTCATTTTCTATTTATGAGCTACACACTGTATATGACTGCATGCTCATTTGCATCACCGTTGGGGTGTATTTGTGTGTGTGAGAACAACTGACCCAAGTATGACATTTCCTTTATTTAAGCTGGTGGAAAAATGTGCAGGTGGGGATTTTTCTAACCGCGCCATAAATAACAGAGAAAACTCAATTTCATCACCTTCCACCGCACTGTCATAGGAACACATCTCATGCTGTCTCCTCACAGTATCCACACTGTCCTTGTAGTATCACATTATCCTCCCACTCCAACCCCACACCCATCCCTTCCTTTGCTCCACTCACCCCTCCCTTTTCTAAAACAAAGCAGGAGGTGGTTTAATTATCATAATCCAGTTGCAGTTAATTAGGATAGGTCAGATGGTACACTTGAACGGTGTTCGTCCCACTTCGTGCGCTCCCTGCATCGGTTCTATCTCCCCCCTCCATTTGCTTGGACAGCCCTATCAGTGGGTAACATCTCCCTACACCGCCGTCGCCTGTCTGTTCATGATAGTGACTGTGGCAGTCATCTCCACAGAGGCGAGCGATGTGCTGCCAGCCTCTCTGTCTGAGCCAGACAAGACCGTATTAATGTCTACTGCAGGCGTGTTGGAGCAATTAATCGCTGTTTAAAACTGGCAAAAATGCATTTAATGTACTTAAGCTTAATTAATACATTGCTACTAATTTTGCAAGGCTAATTAATCAATTTGAAGCTGATTTGTGGTGCTAAGATATTCAGATTATGTTGTCTGGAAGAGAACGATACTAAACTGCATTATTTAATAGAGTAAGTTTATTAACTAAACCAATAACTGGAGGGAAGCACAAAGACTGGGAGTTGGGTGAAAATAAAAAATCATAGGGAAGGAAATTGAAAACAACAACAACAAAAATAGAAAAACACACACAACCAAGCAACTCTGAAGCTAAGAACTGAAACTGAAGCGAGGATTGATTGAATGGGACTTTAACTACATGCACTTATAGTGCTGTTTATACCGAAGCAGTGAAAGAGGCCACACTGTTCTGGCAGGAAAGCAGAGAGCTACAGAGTAACTGGGAGGGCTTTGCTTGGAGGGACAGAGAGGACTTAGGATAGGATAAAGAACGGAAGGTGAAGGGAGGTGGGGTGGGGGGGGGGGTGGTGGTGGGTTAAACCAAGACCTATGAACTAGACACTAAGTGCTGAGATGTAAAGCAAATAAGCCTGTAAGAAAACAATCCCAGGGACATTGACCAGTGACAGGTCTCCTTTCCTGTTCTCTCTTGAGAGTGTGTCCATGTGCAGTATTCAGTCCAAGTGTACACACACAGACTGGGTTATCCAAAGACTGCTGAACCTGGACCAGTGCTTCAAGCCACTCTGCCACTATTGTTGTCTCTAAAAGAATGAGAACTTTCTCCAAATTGGTGAAGAAAAAAAAAAAAAAAAAAAAAAAAAAAAATCAAGATTTTTT
>JARVGV010000645.1:8388547-8402599 GCA_031762435.1 Hypsolebias longignatus | reverse complement strand
GCAGTTGTGCATTTATTCCTCAGCTGCCGAAAATTCAACCAATCAGTGTCTGAGCCAGATTTTCTCGCTGTGGCCCAAAGATGTGTCCCAGCCCCGTAGGTTTTAAAGGTGGAGGCATGATTTAGGTGTTGGGGGGTCTTAAAGGTCCCATCTCAATCCTTCATAGACATCAGTGAAACAAATGTTTACCGTAATTAAAATCAACTTATTTGCTACTTTCTGATTCAGCCCACAATCGCACACGAGTAAATTCCTCAACCCTGCAAGTCCTAGCTGCTGCTTTGAATTTTTGTCTGACAATGGATACAAACAACTAAAACATAAATAATGCATTCATGTGAGTTTTTTTTTAAACCTGTGAATATTTTATTGCATTTAAGAATGAGTCTAATTAAAAAAGGCCTAGTAGAGTATTTATCACGCCATCTGTTAAAAATTCATATTGTCAAAGAAATGGTAGTCTGAATACAAGCGGTACGCCCCGAGGTCCCTTGTCACTGAGGGATTTGAATAGTTAATGTTTGTAGTTTTTGAGATAAGTTATTTCCTGAACTGAACTTAGACAGAGTGGAAGTAAACTTTAATGTTTTTAGTACAGTGCAGCCTGGTGAGTGGAGGGAGACATTTTATCCACCACCAGGTGAAAGGTAGAGCCTGGGTGTGGCCAATGGTGCCAGTTGTTGGGAAAAAAATAAAATACATGTAAAATCCTTGTGCCTCAATGTAGCCACACACCAAAATGGAAGTTGTACCTCACTTATTTTTTCAAGTTATGCTCACAACATAGATGCACATTTATGGCAGCAGCCATCTTGGAACATGACCTGCAAATCCAATTTTCGAAAGGAAACTTTCTTACGCCCAGATGCAGCCACACTTCAAAAAGAAAGTTGCCCAGTTGCTTATTTATCAAGTTATCCAGCTCACAACATGCACAGATCGATGGCGGATATTTCAATTCTACCTCTTCACTCATTGGCGGGGGGACAAAACATAAAATATTTTATTTTTGAATGTTGATTAAATTTTATTCAGATGACAGATATTTTAAATCCTTTTATCAAGGCAGTTTCACAACTCTATATATAAGTTAGAACCATGTTGTACTTTCAAGAAGTAATACAGATGAAAAGCTTTCAACATCATTAACCTCATTTCGCTTTTTTTTTTATTTTTTTTTTCTCTGTGCTAAAAACAGCACCATTCGCTAAACCAAAAAATTATTTTTCAGGCAAATAAAAGGTTTTTTTTTGTTTGTTTTTTTTAAGTGTTTTAAGTCAATGATTTACATTTTAAACAAAAAGCATCAAGTTGATTTATGCTGGTGAAGATTCTCAAATAAAATATCTTTATCTTATACCTTTAAAATATCTTATATCTTTAAAATATCTTTAAAATATCTGTCATCAAGTTGGTTCTCTGATTTCTGATTTGCATAAGAAAATCGAGTCTCTGGGAAATAAAATTGGGAAAATGCACAGGCTCACAAGCTGCTGTACATTTGTCTTTAGGCGAGCAGGCGGTGGGATCACCAAAACACCATGTGAGTGGGACAGTCAAGCAGAAAAATTAATTCCGGTTTCATCTGGGTGGCATTGGCACAATTCATAACCTAACAAGCTGCAAACTAAATTCAAATCGAGTGAATTCATATGACTGACCCTGGGGTTTTGGAGCGGAGTGAGAAGTCATAATCCTCTTCAACCAGACCGGGGAATTGGTGTCTACATGTGCGAGTGGAAATCTGTACACATTTGTGTGTGAGTGTGTGTGTGTGTGTGTGTGTGCACTTCTATTATTCATGTTGTGGGGACAAAAAAATCTGTTTGCACAGTCTTATTGTAAGAGCCTGGGATTCTCTGAGAACAAAAAGTAAGTAAACAAAATCAAAATGGTTGTATTTTATGGTGAGGAGGTCTTTAAAGGACTGTTCAAGGGCAACTTTGGGTTAGGATTATGGTTCAGGTTAGGATTAGACATCTACTGGTTCAGGTTAGGGTCTTGTGTGTTTATCTGTGCCTCAGGGAAAGAAAACCCAAGGTATTGCCAATCAAGATGCAGAAAACGCCTGAATAAATGTACTCATATTAAATTAAATGCTGTTCTTGAACCCTTCAGAGTAAATTCAAAAGTTTGGTCTCTCTCTAAAGCTAACACTTTGATTTTTATTTTTTTATTTTTTATTTTTTGTCATATTGTAACTGTAACTATATGTGGTTATTGAATTTGAAACAAACGTTTTTTTTTTCCTCATCTGAAAATCTTTATATTTGTTTATTTTGCATATGGAGGGATGGACTGGAAAACTATATGAGGCTGCAGCATCAAGTCTTACCTAGTACCAGTTCAAATTTGGTAACAGTAGCAACAAAAATGATTATTCTGCACATCATTTTAAGAGTGCATGTCCATAAATATTTGTAAGTGTCCAAATAGAGTCCAACATGTCCACAACGTTGGACACCAACATCATAAATCTGCAACTCCTGAATGCTCCAACATACAGTCATCAGTGAGGCTCTAATGAACGTTATGAACAGCAGGAATCA
This sequence comes from Hypsolebias longignatus, assembly GCA_031762435.1. NCBI lineage: Eukaryota > Metazoa > Chordata > Actinopteri > Cyprinodontiformes > Rivulidae > Hypsolebias > Hypsolebias longignatus. Next base: position 8,400,050 of record JARVGV010000645.1, on the reverse strand, counting down.
TATTCTATGTCCAGACTTACTGTCAGAATGATTAAAATATACAGTAAATTATAAATAAACAGTAGGTGGCACACAGCAATAAGCACATAAACACACACGTCTCCCAGAACCACACGTAGCTGAAAATATAAGAAAAAGAGTATGATTTCCTTATTCGTCCAAAATTATTTAAAGCCAAACAATATACAAACCAACAGCAGCAGTTTATGAAAGGTGTTCACTTACTTTTGAAGTAGAATATGTTCTGCTATATGACCCAATTCATAATCCATCCTGTCCGAGGCACTCCCAGAGACGCTTCACTGCTCGCCTTTTTTATCCATTTCCTCATCAGAAAAAATCACTCTTCCTTCTCTTACACCACTCAGCCACCTCGCAAGAGCTGCATTTTCTCTTTACAGTACTTTTTAAAAAAATTTTTGTTGTTGAAAATACGTCACAAAACAAAGTAATTTTTGCCTATGAAAAAGGAGCATGTGCGCTGGCTCAGGCTAAAAAATAATTCCAGAATTTGTTATTGTTATTTATAACAATATGCAATATGCAACATTGCATATCTACGTGATGGGAATTTGAATGACTATACAGTAGTCCCTTGTTTATCGCGAGGGATCTGTACCCTGAAGACCCATGATAAGTGAAAAACCTCAAAGTAGGAATAGTAGTAGAAGTAGTAGTTTATTTATATATGTGTTTTAAACTCTTCCCACACTCTTGCAATGTTCTAAACAATGTTTCTAAACTAAATGCTCTAAAAGAGGACAGAATGTCATAATTTCCCTCTCTCTGCCTTTTCTGCTCTTTGCCACCTGCAAGTGCTCATGGCACTCCATGTCTGCATGGTGCACAGCTGAACAGCTGCAGCAGGAAGTTTATCATGCAGTATATGGGCTGCACAAAGCTGCAGGAGGTGCTAAATATTTAAAATAATTAGTTTGAAGTAAAATTCCATGCAGATCGTGCGGTTCATCCATCAATCAGCTAATTGGGTGTCATGTCCAATCTTATTTTGAAAAACCGCGATAGAGCGAGTCCGCGATAACAAAATGCAAAGTAGCGAGGGACTACTAAACCACATGTGGTTTAGAACAGGTGTCAGAGCTGATTGGTCAGATCTGTACGCAAAAGAGTGTGTGTCGCTGCAGAACATTTACTGCTCAGTTGATATTATTGGTTCTGGAGAGACCATACCATTTTACCAGTTGGTAAAACGAGATGTCAATCAAAAGAGCATACAATTATTTTGACATCTAGTATTTTAGTTAGAACCACTTGGTAAAGCATAGCAGCTGTTTAAAGTATAAATGGCCCGCCCACAGGTCATCTTGACGAATTTATACTTTAAAAGACTGTGTGTATATAATTAATTAATTTTTTTTTTGTTTTTGTGGTCTTTTTTGTCTTTCCTTTATATCCTATAAAAAATAAAAAAAACATAATAATGGTGTGAAGAGGATGGCTGTGAGGTGAGAAGGGAGGCCATTGAAAAAGGAAATAAAAAATAAAAAAATAAATAAAAAAGGCTGCTTTACCAAGTGGTTCTAACTAAAATACTAGATGTCAAAATAATTGTATGCTATTTTGATTGACATCTCGTCAAGATGACCTGCGGGCGGGCCATTGCCAGTTACAGGTTTTATTTTTTTATTAAACATTTTTGAAGTAGGTCAACTGAATTATTTGTCCATCCATTGTCTTTACCCGCTTCTTCCTTTTCGGGTCACGAGTGTCACTGGTGCCCGTATCCAGCAGTCGCCCTGGACAGGTGTCAGTTGAATTATCTAAAATGAATTTCACGTATTTTGTGATTTGATTTAAATGTGACATTTCCCTTTACTCATTGTTTATTTTCACAGTGCACGTGTTTATTTTATTGCATATGTTTGCAATAAGAACACGATGCCTGAGTTTAAACTTGAGGAATACAGAAAGCTGAAAGAAGTGAAATCAGAAAAATAGAAAAGAGAAGTGTTTGACTGGGAGACTGTGACCCTGTCAGAGATATAAAAATAAACGTGTTGAAAAGGTGCAAAAAGCATTCCTTACTAAAACTAATCATGCTCTTTTTAATTTCTTGTTTAAAACTACTGGATTTCTTCAGTTCTTGCCAGCATCATCGTCTATGAACACTGACAACAATCCAGCAGCTAAATGAATCCCAGCTTACATCTTTGGATCCAGTTCAGACAAAACTTTTTTTTTTTTCCTGCTCAGAAGGAGGAATGACACGACACGGCATGTTTGTACTCCTATCAGTAGAATACACATCAGTGGCAGTTCAGCCCCAAGAGTAAAGGATAAATGTGGCTTTTAGCATAGATTTTTATTCATTATTACACCAAATACTAACACAGCAGTTTGCCTTGGCACTAAAATAACATTTCTGTTTCCCTCACTAGTCAAGAGTTTTTAGACAGAATTTAACTTGTCAGTGGATTGAAGTTGCTAACAGATGCTGATTAATTTGTTTGTAGATTTTCTTAAAAAAAATAAAATAAAAATAAAAAGCAAAACCCAAAAAGAGTCGCTGGAATAACATGAAACTAATAAGAACAATATTACTGAAAATCTGTATTTCTTTTTAATTTTGGTTCAACATGAATGCTATGTCAATTTGATATTTTGTTGCACAGCCTTCTGAGGCAATCGAGCAACTTGTACACCTGTCTACAGCTGTTTTGGTCCACTCCTCTTACACAAACAGCTCCAGCTGTGTCACGTTTGAAGAGTTCCTTCTCCAGATGTTTCACCTCCTTCCAGAGAAGTTCAACAGGATTTAGCTCAGGGCTTAGAAGACCACTTCAGAACAGCCCATTGCTTGGTTCTAAGCCATTGCTGCATATTTTGGGTCATTATCCTGTTGGCTTGTGACTGAGACCTGGGCAGCACTTTTCACTTCAGACCGCCTTTAGATTTTATTGTACCCTCCAGATTTGAAACACACTGTTTCAAACAGCAGAAGCAGAACAGAACCAAGCCTCCTCCACAGGCATATTCAGAAGACAAAATGGCCACACAGACCAGTTCATGTTTCAGCTTCCTCTAACCAGAAGAAGCCGCCACGTCCCGCTCAGACGTGAGTGAGCTTCGAGCGGAACCAAAAGAGACGTGCAGCAGAACTCCGCTGGGCTGAAGTGGAGCATGATGCACTAAACGTGTGTCTGACATCTCCCTCGTATCATTTACTCTAATAAAACTAATTTGCTTTAGTGATTCTCTTTGTGGTTAACTATTTTTTAAACTAACTACAAAGTTGCTGTGTCATCATCAATATTCCCTTGGTGATAAATCTTCCTGTTGTTGAATCCCACGAATGGGCAGTGACAACTAATGTCATCAGTTCATAGCATAACTCCGCAGGTCTTTTTATTGATTGATTTATTTTCTTCACACATCGACTAGGCCTGTTATCACCTCACTTGGTGGCACAGAGGAGCACCAGAGGTAGGCTTGACTCAGACCCCCTTCGCAGCCTCATTGCGTATTCTGAACAAACGGAGCCAATCACAACACATCTCAGAAGACTGAAGCATCTTCTAAACGTTCATTCAACCTTCTTTTATATGGGTTAGTCTCACTGAGCCTCGAGGACTCATTTACAAGAGAGGCCTGTCCTTTAACAAAGAATGATGACAACGTTAATTAGACAATCAGAAAAGAAGGCAAATGAATTAAAAGATAAATCAAAGAAGATGATGTAAAAAACTAAACAAAAACAGCTACATTATAAAGCAATATAAAACACTTAAAACAGGAACATGTCTGTGTTGGTTTTTGCCATGAACTTAGCAGATGTTTGAAGCGACTTAGAGAGGTCAAGGTCGAGAGCTTCAGATCTTTCTGCAAGATGTTCCAGGAAATAGGAGCGGAGTAGGACAAGAGCCTTTTGCCTAGTTCAGTCCGCACTGAGGGGACACTGCATGTAATAATGTCCTGAGAGCGCACGCTGTAGCTGCACTCACGCGGTGACATGTAGGAGGAGATGTATGAAGGCAACAGATCAAGAAGTTATTTAAAGATGAAAATGTACCAGTGAAAGAGTCTGCGTGAAGTTAATGACCAGTGAGTACAGGGTGCAGTGATGGGTATATTACTTTGTAGTTACAGCCAGTTATGAATCTTAGCGCATCATGATACACAGCATTCATCGTCTGCAAGGTGCTTCTAGGGGCATTCATGTAAATAATGTCACCGTAGTCAATGGAGGGAAGGAAAGTTGCAGTTACAAGGCATTTCCTAACGTTCAGAGTTTGGCAGGATCTGTTTCTGGAAAAGAAACCCAGTTTTACTGTCAGTTTTCGACATGGGGCTTAAAAGATGCAGGAAGAGAACCACCTGCATCATGAAGGACCCCACACACCCAGCACACACACTTTTTGCCCCGCTCCCCTCAGGCAGAAGGCTGAGGAGCATTACGTGCGGAACCACCAGACTGAGGAACAGCTTCTACCCTGAGGCTGTTAAACTTGTGGATCTCTAACCAGGAAAAATCACTGGAACGCCACTTGGCTGTTGATGTGTGCTGCTGACTATCCATGATGCTGATCTCATGCTGCTGATTATTTTGTGTTGCTGTGTTCACTGGTCCTCATCTGCTCACACAGACTCATGTTCATGCTGCTGTTGTTTTGGCGCATTGTTTTTCAACTATTAGCGCTTAACGTGTTCTAGTTCATGACTCGGATCTTACTAATGTTTTTCATTAAAATTTGTGTTTTGTTGGATGTAATTGGGACCCTGTGTATATAGTTTTGTCCCACCTCATGTACCATTCGTGTATTATAAATAAATATCTCTGAATCTGAATCTCTGAAAAGAGAGATGCAAATCAACCAAAATAATAAAGTATTTGTTAGAATCAACAAACTCAATAGGAAAACCATTCAAAGATAAAATCGAAGGAAGGACTGCTGGGACCAGCTTCCTGTTTGGAAACAACATCCCTTTGGTTTTGTCGGCGTTTAGGAAAAGTTTGCGACAGAACAAATCTGACTGGATGATGTCAAATGCAGACTGTAAAAGCTGGAAAACCTTGGCAACTGTTTTAACTTAACAATAAACAACTGTGTCATCAGCATAGAAATGTAAGGATGTATCAGGGATGCTCTGACCTACATTATCTATGTAGATTGTAAAGAGGGTGGGTCCTTTGACTGAACCTTGTTTGTTAACAAATGGAAGACGTGCCATTATGTTGAACACATTTCCTCTGATATAAGTGATAGTAGAGAGCCAACCAATATTATGATCTGAGAATCAAATTTCTGAGAGCTTATGACACAAGATGTCATAATCCACAGTGTCAAAGCTTTAGACAGGTCTAAATAAATTGCAGCACAATAGTCCTTAGCATCCAAAGTTTCAACAACCTCATTAAAAACAATCAGCGAAGAAGTCATTGTGCTGTGTTGTTTCCTGAAACCAGATTTATGGGTAGGTAAGATGTTAAAATAATCCTTTTTTTTATTTTTTTATTTTTTTGAGAGTTTATCAGTTTTTCTAGGACCTTATCTAAAATACAGAGTTTAGAAATTGGTCAATAATTGTTCAATATGGTGGAGTCACCTCCCTTCAGAAACGGTAGAACAAAGGCTGTTTTCCAAGCGTTTAGAACAAAGTTTTGGCTTATGGACAAATTAAAGACGTAAGACGCCGGTTCTGCAATGATATGAGCGGCCAGCCTTAAGAAATAAGGTGGAAGGTCAGCAGGGTCCGCAGATTTTTTAGAAGACCTTTTAACATTTTATTAGCCTCACTAACTGAGAACGGTGAAAGTGAAAACGTGTGTTTTACTGAAGATTGACTTGTAGGGGAGATCTGATTTGCAGATGTTTGGCTTGAATGAGAAGTGACTGGATTTATAATAGTAGCTGTGGCAAACAAGGAACTAGAAGCAACAAAATGTCTGTCGAAACAGTTCAGGATCTTGTGCTTATTTGACACAGGAACAGAGTTAACGATAAATTGTGATGGCAGGTCAGATTAAACCGGAGAGAGATTTGATGGTTTTCGAGAATCTTTTAGGATCATTTAGATCTTTGGAGGTCTGAGATAAGAAGTAGTTACATTTTACGGCTTTGATGGAAGTTGTACATTTATTCTGCAGTTGTTGAAAATGCAACGAGTCAGTGTCTGAGCCAGAATGTCTGGCTGTAGCCCAAAGCTGATTTCTCCTATGTAGGAGGCTCATGTAGGTACAGAATTATTTTGTTGTTCCATTTTATGGGTTTGTGAACACACAACTGATGGGACTTGTTGTCAAAAAGATCCAGATTTGTCTCATCTGTTTAAAGGACATCCTTCTAGAAGCTTTGTGGCATGTCAAAATGCATCTTGGCAAATTCTACTCTGGCTTTGGTGTCATCCTTGGTCATCTTCCAGCAAGTACACTTTGGCTCAAACCTCTGTATGTGATCTGAGACTGAAGAACATTGACTTTGGAGTTCACCTCTAATCTCTTTGGAAGTTGTTTTGGGTTCTTTGGTCACTCTTCATAGTGTGTCCTCCTGTGGACATGTCTAGGGAGGTTGTCTCCAATCTTGAGCTACTAAAACTTATGAATAATCTGAACAGCTATAGTTACAGGAACATTGAGCTATTTGGAGACGGTCTTAAAGTTTTTACATTTAACATGTTGGTCAATAAATTACTTTCTACACTCCTGAGACATTTCTGTCCTCATCTTTCTGCTGTCTGTGCTCTTTGTTCAGTGTGGGACGCAGATGATACCATCAGTACACCATCCTGTTTGTCCAGGTCAGTTTCTTTAGATTGTTTTTGAAACAATAGTTATTGTTTTGACATTTGATCTTCATTAGCTGATTTTAATTTATTTTATTTTATTTTTTATAAATGTGTGTGTAACAACAGAACAGGACACATTTCTTTCAAATACATTAATTTTAGTAAATTATTTGTCTGACCTCTTTCTGAAAGTTAGTTCAGATGACTAAAACCATTTTAGTTTCTGAAATCCTTGGCAAAAACCAGGACTTTGCCACTCAGAAAGATGAAGGTATTCAATGTTTTGCTAATTATCATTTCTAAAACTCACATGCATTGTTTGCAAATTGCTTGAAGCTTTGATTTATTTATCTGAAAGTTACTTTCAATTACCAGCTGGTGTGAATCTTGTAACATTTGGGCTGAACCAGGGAAATGTTTTACAAAATTTAACTTTAGGCTAAACTCAGTCATGTTAGCCCAACTTCTGCAGAGTTGCATATTGATATTTAAACTTGACATAAAAATCAACGTAGCTGCCACGTTGCTACCTATTGAAGAATGCAATTTTCAAATTACTGTATATCAGCTTGACAATGAAATAATGTAGTGTATTCTTAAGTCAAATGCCAGCTCACAACACACTCAGCATTTCAATGTTGACATGTTAAATTTTTATGACATAAGTGGTGTGTGAGGGGTCAATTTTGCAAAACATAACAAACATGTCATCTCCCCTCCAATGAAGAATGTCTGTATCACTATGTGCTTATGTGCGGCTTGTTTTTTTCAATTTCAGGCTGTCTTTCCTCAGCCAAGGAATTGTTGTTAGGATTTTTTTGTTTGTTTGTTTGCGTTCAAATCATATGTTGTCACTTTCATTACTTTTTGTCTGTCCAAACAGGTCTCACTTGTAAACGAGTCTCCAAGGCTCAATGTGACTTATCTGTATAAAAAAAGGTTGAATGGAAAAACAAAAAAACAAATCAAGGAAAAAAAAAAAAACATTCAAAAACATGCATTGATAACGGGAAAGTCAAATAAAGCATGTTCATATTAATGTTTTATGAACAGGTGTGTAAAAAAAGGTTCCAAATTCAATCCAATAATTTTTGCAGCTAGCTATAATAATCGTTATTTTTGCTACATGCTTTAGATGGAACAGCTGGCTCTGGCAGCATAGTTGACACTATGTATCCTTTTCAAGGTCATACTAAATCCCACAGTAGTCCTTTCCCATTTTCATTAGGGACAGAAAGTCTTTTAAAAAAGAGACAAAACTGTATTCATGTCAGCTCCATAGGCTACAGAAAATAACTGCCAAAATATTCATTTTACATTCACAATGAAAATGAGGTAATAATGAAAACTTTAGTAATTTTAGTTTCTGTAAAAATAGTTATTAGCCAAACTGAAGTTTTAAGAAAAAGAGACTAACGCCTTTGTTTTTCTTCATTGTTTCGCCTTTCGGATGATAATTAAAATCTACCAAGTGAAATTCACGTTATGAAAAAAAAAAATCTAGAGCACAAAAAGGCATCAAGAGACATCTGTATCCTTTGGTGTTTAAATTAATATCCAAATAAGCATGTTGTGAGCTGGTATTTGACTTAAGGACATATTATTTCATTGTCAAGCTGATATAATTAGATATGCTTATTTGGTGCATTTATCATTTGTTTCTATAAAAACAAGAGCTTCACAACAAATGGTACATAAATTATGGGCTTCTCTGTGAGTTAACAAAACAAAAGCTGAGAGCCAGGGAAGAAAAAAAAAACACATTAAAGAACATAATTATTCTATTTGAATTGATTTTAGGGAAGAGAACTACACTGTGGATGAAAGGGTTTTTAGATATTTCCCCAAAGCTTCATGCCAAGGCTAGATGCAGGTGAAGAAGAAGAAAAATGAACACACACATACAGATGCAGACTGTGTCTAATATGAACAAACGTGCAGGTGCACATACACACACCTGGGTTCCATTCCTTTATCCCTCTCTGAACAAACAAGCACACAGCAGATGGACCACCTTTCATGTCAAGGTGACTTTTTATTAGTATACGTCTCAGGTCAAGATGGGAGAGGAATCTTACCAAAGGATGAGAAAAAATGAAAGACGGGAAAGAAACACCTTGGTAAAAGCTGACAAACCAGGCTTAAAGCTAATGCTCCTTTGTCAAAGTGTTGAACGATGGTTCCTCTCAGTCTCTTTTAAGTGTCTCCATGGTGCATTAAGGATCTGTCAGAGCAGCTTTAGCATTAATCAGCTAGCCCACAGAAGAAACAATCACACATAATCTCAGCCTGTAAGTCCCGCTAACCTTCTCTCCAAATGCATAGATAAACTCCACTTCAAACCTCAACCTTTCAAAGACACACAGAGAGAATGAGATGCAGTGTTGTTGCTTGTTTTCTCCTCACTCTCCCTCCTTCACAGTCCACCTGACTGGTTCCTCCCACAGCAGCACCCATGTCTGTCCACCTCCGAGCACATCGCCTCAGCATGTCAACATGACCTCATACAGGAGAGGAGAGGAAAGGAGAGAGGAACAAAAAAAAAAAAAATCCAAGGAAAATGTTCCATCCATCATCTCGGCAGCGTTGAGAGTGTATAAATAGCAATATGTGTTCAGAGTTATCGCTGAGCCAATTCTTCCACCGTGGTACTTCATTTATTAGGACTTTGTGCGGATCAATACAGCAGACATATACACCCCGTATTGTTGACAAGATAATCTCATCATTATGAATTTGGCTTGGGTCGTCAGGAACATGAGCAATTGCAACGCTTATCTGAGATGACAAGAGCTGAGAGAAAGAAAGGGAGCCCTAAAGAGGAAAGCAAAAGACACGACGGACTCTTGATCTTTCCTTCTTATTTATTTATTTTCTTAACTTAACAATGCTCAGAGCGCTAGATAATGAAAAACAGTATTTCAGTACCAAACAGAGCAAAAATCAATAAGAAACTAAGCAAACCTGCAATTGATCTGAATGCTAAAGGACCCGAAAAGATGTCTCTCTTAGACATAAACCCAGTCAGAGGCCAATTGAATACATCTGTGCAGCAAAATAGACGAAGATGAGACTGGTCAAACATGCCATTTCCAATATGCCATTAGTGCTCATCTTTGTCACTGCTACCACTAAGAAGAGGCGCAGTCAGCGTTTGACAGTAAATCTTGCGTGTCCACCACTTAGTGGCCCTTTTGTTTAGGCAATAACATCGGAGAGTGCTGAAGCACTCACCTCTGTTGCCACAAATACATAACAGCCACTGCAAAACACAGAAGCTGTCAATTCTCCTCAGACACACACAGGGCTTCAGACACGGGGGTCAGGTTTCAAACTGTGCCATGGTTATAGGCAGCAGCAGACAAGATGTTGGGATCCTTTCCCCCAGACTCGCTCATGCTCACCATGCATAAACTGCAACAGGATTGCACACAAATTGCAAAGAAAATCATAATTCTCTACATGCAACCTGACAGTAATGTACTTCAGTGATTGTGGGAAAGAGAAGTCATTTTATAACAGCTTGTTTTGACATGTAGTTACGTGAAATTATAGCGAATGAGATGGTATGCATGATATATGCCTCCAAACAATTAATCACATTACTGATGAAGCCGAAGAAGTGCTGAACTGTAAAAGGCAAGGACAAAGAGAGAGAGAGAGAGAGAGAGATTCGGGCGGAGGGGGGGATAAATCATTTCTCTTATACTAATGAGATAGAAGGTGAGAACAGATTCACATAACTCATTCTTTGAGCTACGTGTTGTTTCTGCAGCACATGCCTGGGGGGCACGGCGAAAGAAGATGTGGCAGAAATAAAAGCTTTCTCAGGCTGTACCGGTGCCAAGACACAGCAGAGCGAGCTGTACTTTGTTTGACTTTGAGAGTGTTTGATTTACAGCAAGGAGACCCAGCTGCTGGCAGTTCAAATAATACATCGTCGTGTCGTGTACACCCAGGTGACCTTTTGTGTGCTGTGCATTTGGCTGCACATTAATGTGTGGTCACTCCTATCTATATCAATCTTACGCTTCATTAAATGCCCCCCTGCATCTTAAAACGATAAGTCTAAAGACCCCAGGAGGGATCCGGAGCCCACAGGGGACAGGCCACCCCGACAGGGAAGAGCATTTCAATCTGAGGGAAGCAGCACGACCCGTGCTTCAGAGCACAGCTGGTGATAGCGCAGGTGCAAGTTTCTGTGTGCACATATGCACATGTGGACATATAGACACATGGCAGCTGAATCATAGATTCCTCCACTGTGAAGGTTATGTTTTGTTCTCTTGTTTTCACAGTCTCTGTTAATGAAAGGTTGGCTCCCCGCTCCTGGCTCGTTGCGAGCACAATGCCAGCACCAAGGTAACTGGTAGCATGCAGACATCTTTTGTCACAAATGTCCCCCTCCTATCAAGAAATATCAACCAGTTCATACAAAAAATGCATTGAAGCCGGAGGGTTTTCAGAAACCAAATGCACAGATCTGTCTTGTGTAGGTGCGTACCTAAAGCGCTAACAGAAATACGGGAGACTGGCATTACCAGCAAGGTCACAAAAACAAGACACTGCCAGACAAAACAACAGCCACATATAAGAAAATGGCAGAAAATGACAGTCATCTAAAGTATCAGCGGACATGTTTCAGTACCAAGAACAGGACAGTACAGTAGTCCCTCGTTTATCACGAGGGATCCATACCCTGAAGACCCGTTATAAGTAAAAAAAAAAAAAAAAAAAAAAAAAAAAAAAAAAAGCAAAG
>JARVGV010000645.1:8309030-8321632 GCA_031762435.1 Hypsolebias longignatus | reverse complement strand
AAGTCCAGATGACATGATTCAACCTTTTTTGTTGTTATATACCTGGATGACTGAGAAAACAAACTTTGTCTCTTTTAAGACGGTTTCTACATCACACTTAGAAAACTGAAAAATAGTCATAACTCTGCAAATTTTCAGATGTTGAACTCAAATTTGGTTTGGCGCTAGATGAAATTCAACGCCAAAACATTATTTAAGTGCTAATTAATCAAACAAGATTTGTTTCTGTGTAGAGTTTGTTTCTTGGTAGAGCTGACTCCATATCAGACAGAAAGTTACTGGATCAAACCCCAATTTTACAGAAGTTGAGTTTCTGTGAAGTGTGGTTGTAGATAGATGGAAGTTATCTCTGACACGAACACTGAGCGCTACACAGTACGCACATATTACACATGGGTTATTTCCCTGAAATAGTTTTAAAGTTTGATTTCAACCCAGTTTTTTTTTTTTGTGTTAATTTATTTGTGTATTTCTAGAACTATTTCAAGTTTTGAACTCCACAAATGAAGTCATCACAGCTATTTTACTTTTGCCAACACAGAAATGGCCATAATTTACTCTAAAACTACAGCTTTTGGGGGTCAAGTTTACGTGGTAGGAGTTGATAGTAATCTCCATCACACTGTAAGCATTAACAAGGCTCATAAGATATTTTGGTGGTGGCCATCTTGAATTAAGTCCCCCTTTAAAAGGACACATCTGCAGAAAACGCAGTTTTTCAGATATTGATTCAAAGAAAACGTCCTTGCTTATGTGACCGCATTTGGTGTTTACATGCGGAGAACTCCCCCTCCGCTCTAGTTGTCATGCCAGGTCAATAGGCGGCGTAGTGAATTTTTTACATTTACCTAATGTGCATGTGCACTGCCTGGGACTGCTGTCCGTAAGGCCGTTCCTCTGGACTGACCAAAGCCCATCTAACAATAAAACTTAAAGCCGGATTTCGAATATGAGTTAACAGATTTGATGCCAAATGGAACTGCTTCATCTAATAGCTCGACGCTGAACACTCGACACACACTCAACAAAACACTTTCATGAAAGGCAGTGGGCAATATGCATTCATCCAAGGCTAATTCCTGAATTATCCATACAAGAAGCATGCATATTTAAGAAAATATAGTGTTTATAGCATATGGTTATGAATGCTATCCATGAGCTAACGTCTAAAGGGAAGAGGCATGGGAAGCAAAAATAAAAAATAAATTAAATAAAACAAGTGGAGGGAGAGGTCTCGAGTAAAAAGTCAGAGCAATAAAATTTAAAAGATCTAAAGGACAAGAAAAGGACAGAAAAGAAGAAATATGTTATAAAAAGACTGTTAAAGACATAGTTTGGAGTGAAGTGCAGTGATAAAGGTAGTGGCTAATCAATGATAGTGTCTATAAAGAGGTTAATAGGCAGCATAAGCAAGGACAGAAAAAGGTAAATGAAAAGACAACACACCTGCAAATTATAATGCAGCTTCTCTCCTCAGAATTAGAATGTTTTTATGCTAATATATTATCCTTTGGTCTGCAATGTACAAAACATAAATAAAAAGAGGCAAGGCATTACTTTTAAAATGTATGCAATTATTCCCTCATTCAGTGTGATTCATTGGAAACTGCTGATTTGCACATTATTCCACCATTTCTCTATTTTCACCTGAATGTGGCTGAGTCAAATACAATGTCAAAGCTAAATGAGTTGCAAAGCCACTTTCACAAGCATTTGCAGTTGGGGGTGAAGTCTGAGCTGCTACTATCCTTGTCAATAAAGCTGCATTAAAATGAGCACATCATAATTACTGTCTTTATTATCCTTCAAGATCTAGGACAGAGGCACCCATTCATAATTGGCTGACTAACTGCCCCATATGGGTACAAACAATAGTAATAATTGTCCTTGTCTATGGGGCTGACATGTAAACAACCATATCACACTTAGTAACTAAGGTCATTTTCACACCTGATAGTCCTGTAGGAGGTTTGATTGGGGACCAAAATTCGTAACATTTGTTTACATTTTCAGTTGGTGCGGTTCGCATTCACACTGCGCTGAGTCAATTGAGCCAACCTGTTCCTCCCTCACCTGTGGTGGTGCTGCACCAAGAACTACTGAAGGAAACAACATGAAAACCTCTGAGCACAACTTACTTCTTGAAATAAAAACAAAAAGGAAGTGGTGTCACATTTTAGCGGTTTTAGGATTTTTTTTTTTTTCATTCAACCTTTATTTATACAGGTTTCTCCCATTGAGCCTCGGGGACTCATTTACAAGAGAGACCTGGATTTTAACAAAGAGTGAAGACAACAGTGGACAACTACGACAACAACACATAATCGTAAAGGATGTTTTTTTTTGTTTTTTTTTACAAGTGAAAATAAAATGGTGATTAAAATGATAATTTAAAGTAAAAGTAGTGAATAAACAGCTAGATTATAAGGCGGTGTAGAATACTAAAAACAGGAACATGTCTGCATTAGTTTTGCCAATAACTTGTCAAATGTTTAAAGCCACTTAGAGAGGTCAAGATCGAGAGCTTCAGATCTTTTTGCAAGATATTTCAGGAAACAGGAGCAGAGTAGGAAAAGGCCCTTTTGCCTAGTTCAGTCTTCACTGAGGAGACACTGCATAATGTCCAGATGATGAGGATACAGTAATAATAATAATGTAATAATGATTTCTGTTTTGTTTGTTGCTCAAATGCCAAACAAACATTTTTCAACAATGGACTCAGCTTGAGCGTAAGATGAGGCAGAAAACCATAGAGATTGTGATGGCTCTGTATGATGTATGAGAAATGCACGTTTGTTTTGGTTGTATTTACACAAAATGTCATGCGCTGTACTTCCTGCTTTAGGAGTGGTGTCTAATCTGTTTGCATGCACAATGCATTCGAACCGTGCTAGAGTTCACTTAACCAAACTGAGAACTAGGTTTTTAAGTGGACCAGAGTTTGCTTTTTTTGGTCCGCATCAGAGTTTGATTGTTCATTCACACCTCTCCAAATGAATCAGACTTTAGGCAAATGGACTAAAGTTCAATTAAAGCAGACTAAACAGGGCTGGTGTGAATGCACTATAAAACAATCACTTTCAAGGTGCTCTCAAACAACATTTTCCAATTGGCAATAATTGTATCAGTACATGCAGAATGAAGCAAACAATATTAACGTATAGCGCTGCATTGTAGAAACAACACAGCATGTTTATAGATTTACTCCAGTTAAGACAGGTTTAATCATTTAAATAAAACCAGGCCCCTGGGATTTGTTCTGTTTACCAGCGGAAGAGGATGCACAAAGCATGCCTTTATGATTTCACAGACATTTTGAAAAACCATTAAATACTAGGGCCCCATCCATACAGATGGGACACTGTTTACCAAAATCATTCTGTTCCTCGTAAACACGGCAGTTTCTGGAAATGTTTTCATCCACACTAAAAGAGAAACTGACCTAAACGCTGCAGCAACTATGTCAGGCGTTTATGCGGTGTTGAGAATGCCACTTAAACATATCAGAAACAGGAAAGAAAACATGGAGCAGACTGCAAACTGTAAACACAAGACATTAACGACTAGAATGGAGAATACAAGAGTGAAAACTGAATCCTTTGTGTGGACTGAGTCACACTAAACTATTATCAACAAAGTCGTGTCTGCCTAAATCCAGGGTCATGGATGATTTTAAGAGTCTCCAGGAAGAGATGAGGGAAGAGTTTTCTTCTTAAGGGATAAATGATTACAGTACTTATTTAAACACAAATTATGTTTTTTTTATTTTTTTTATGATACGAGTTTGTCGAGAAGACAGATGGTTTGGGTGTGTGTGTGTGGGTGGGGGGTTGTGAAGGAAGCCATCTATATAAAAAGAGAAAAGAGAGAAACCATCTTTAAACAGAAGAGGTCTCAGATTTCAACTTTCAAAAATCTACATTGGAGCATTAGACCTGATAACCAGTCATTTCCACTCTTGTGAGGAATTTCATTCATGTAACCACAGTGGCCTGTTTGTGTCAGGCTAACAATGACCCTAATGAACCCCTGTGAGTGGTGTCAGGGCATTCTGCAGAACACCTCAACTTTATAACTCCAAACTGTCTTTATTTGAATTAAGAAGCGAAACGTCTTCAGTTACAAAATAAAGTCCAGTTGTTTTTGTCTGAACTTTTTGGATTTTGCCATGTCCTGGACGACTGAGGATCTTCACCAGCGAATGGTTTGGGTTGTAACACAGATCTAGTCGTTTGAGTTTCACAGATCAGAGCTACGAGTCCTGATCATTTTATTGTGCTCCAAACTTAAATGGTGATTGTGAAGTTTTTGTGGATGTCTTTGCAGGACTTGTAATTGACCAATATCTGCATCACAAACACAGGTGTCTCTTTATTAGCGACAAACGTTGAGGAGGAGGAAATTCTTGTGGGAAAGTTGTGTTTATGGAGTTTGTCACTTTGGAACCAAGTTTTAACAAAAAAAAAATAAGTTTAGCAGCTCCTAATGTTCCGATTTCAACTGAACACGAGGCTAATAGAACAAAAAATGTATGTATGCAAAAAAAAAAAAAAAAAAAAAAATCCAATGTGGACAGAGCCTGGACATTGTTTGGGAGTGTTTACATTAAAAATATGTATGTAAAAATATCAATAAATCTCAATCCTCTCACACTTTTGACAAACAACCCAGAAAGTGAACTTTTTTCAGATGTGGCATTTGACGATAATCTTGCCGCACGTGTAAGCTGCTCAAGCAGATCAGATTTATTCACCGTCTTAACTTCGCCAGCGGTTCTGGCTTAGATTCGACACTCCTGTTGCCACACACCTACACACACACAGACACACAAAGAAAGGGATTAGGAGCCTAATGCTTTTAGAACAAAGCGAAGCGGCCGGGCTGCTGTGAGCTTTGACACAATGCCGCTTTAAATCTGCAGAAATGAAGAGCTTACAGAGGTAAGGATGTAGTAATTCTCTCATCTCCTAAAGGACTTAGCAGTCCTCGTGATGAAGGGGGAAAATGAAACTTTGATTAATAGTTTGGATAGGGCTATGCACAGATGTAGATACCATCTTCTAATCTTTTCTGATGTGTTTGTTACTCCCCTGTTCTTTTGTCCAATTCTGTGTATGAAAAGTCACGATGGATTGACGTATGTTTGGACATAGATTGTTTTGGAAATGCCCTGAATGACTTATTCTAATCAGACTCCACTTTTTGACACACAAAAAAAAAAAAGTTAACTCCATGATATTCTCTAGCTTCTTAAAAAAAAAAAAAAAAAAAAAAAAAAAAAAAGATTAAAATGTCTTGATATTGACTGTTCCTGTCTTTACTTCAAAAACAATCTTCCTCTGAAATTTTTTATCTCCAGCCGTTGACCTTTTACAGATTAAACTTGTTTCTGTAATTCATTATCCTTTCAGTGGCTGCGCTTGAGTAATTCTTAAACATTAATGTTCAAAAACTTTACTGAACGTTCCTTCAACTTTAGAAAGCTTTAGATAATCTTTGGATACAATCAAGCAAAAAGGGAAAATGACATTTCCAAATCCAGTTTTGCGGTCAAACAGAAGAATTAGTAAGAACCTCTGAACAATTGCTTTAATCGTGTCACACAAAAGCAAGCAACAGCTTGTTTTCGCTGCGTGGCTAAATTTTTTAATTAACATTTTGAAGAAAATAAACCACAACAAATAGTAAAAACTGTTTATTTGAGCTTTTTTTTTATCAAGCTTTTGGCAGGAAGTGTAGTCAGAATGACTTCTGTTGCTGTTTTTTATTGTTCACCACACAGCACCTGCCACTCGCTCTTCTCTTTGTTTTTTCCTTTTAGATCTCCGGTGCCATTACGCAAAAGTTTCAAACAGAGCTCAAGTGAAGGCTTTTTAAAAGGTAGAACTGGGTAATTTTCTAATTAACTGGGCAACCTAAGCTCCATACTTACAAACATCTTAATTACTGCTGTTTTCCAGACAAATAAGCAAACTTTCTCTGCTCTGTTTTGACTGATGGATATTTTGCTGCAGGTGTGTGAGCTCTAGTCCACTTTTAGTCACGTGGCAATGACTTGAACAGGTTTTTGAGGTGATCTTAATTTGTGTCCGTAGAAAAGGCAAAGGAGGTGTTGATTTGTGTGTGGAGGATCATGCAATGTGATGGAAGCCCGTCAGCTGAGTGATCATCCAATTACTTCTTCAGACTAACATGAAGATGGAGCCAGGTATCAAAACACACATCTTGGCAGCATTTTAATTGTGCTGTGAGAACTTCACAAATGACTGAGGCCTTGCAAGAAATGTGAATTTTGATGCAGTTGCATTAGTTCTTACAGCAGATACATGGAGTCTGTTGCCTAACTCACAGCGTGCTGTCCTCTCAATAAACCGACAGGCTCTTGAGATCAAAAATATATACAGTATATAAATCAAACGGTGTTTAAAAAATAAAAAGCACAAGCAAAATAAAAATTAAAAAGGTTACTGGAAAGTGGTGGACTTATTTTTGGATGACAAAATTATTAAATCCATAGTGTGTGTTTGCGTACATGACTTATTATCTTGACCCTGTGATGGACTGGCAATTTCTTCAGGATGTAACCCTCGTCATCCTCCTGTCTGCTGACACACTTTTGTGTTAATCGCTAGGTTTTCCAGCTCTGAGGATTTCCTAAAAGTTATTTACCACAAAATATTTGAATTACAAAACATTAAAATATGGAACAATCACAGACATTGAGAACATCAATATACGATTCAATCATGTCACTTTCTCAAATGGTTTTATTCTCAGAACAGAAATCTGTACTATCAGAACATTCTATTAAAAAAAGAAAAAAAGATCCCATTTAGTCTGTGACTGATTTAATTAATCAAGAAACCAGACACAATAAGTTGTCCAGAAATTACACGCTGGTGTCAATAATATTCTAAAACCTTTTTTTTTTTGTTTTGTCCCTAATCACCATTAGAAATATGATGGAAAGCCGATCCACTTCACTGGAATCATTTTGCAGCAGTCATGTCAAAACAACCCCCTGGGTTTATGGTGATTTGTAAATTGTAATTACAAGAATTGATTAAAATGACCCTGCTGGGTTCCAATGAAAACTAGAAAAATAAATATTAAATTGTTAAAGATGTCAACTGTCAGACTGAGCCTCTGCAGAGAATATCAAGGAAAGGAAGGCATAACTTTTATATAGAGGTCAGGGGTTCTGGAAATACTGTCTCATGAGCAAAACAGATGTCATCACCCTCAAACGTAAAAATAAATAAATAAATAAATAAATAAATAAACTTCTCTACTTCTGCCTTATCACTAGGAATAAGTTAAAAAAGAGAAATCCCTAGTTTGGAAAAAGTTGGGCTGCTGTGTAAATTGTAAACAAAAACTGGACTCACTGATGTGCAAATCTTTAAAAATCATATTTTATTTACAAGAAAACATAGCCACTGTTGAAAATGTACACTTGCTTTTGAAAAACAAGATGATTTAAAATTTAATGGCAGCAAAATGCATCTCAAAAACTTTGGGACAAGGTCAACAAAACACTAAAAGCAAGTGGTACAAGTAAGAAACAGGTACAAGAACTTTTGAAACTTGTAGGGTAACATTTTAGAGACTGAATTTCTCAGAAGTAAAGATGTGCAGGGATTTGTCAATCTTTGAAAATAACATGTCTAAAACTAGAACAATTTTAAATGAATGTTCCTTGATGGACAATTGGGAAGACTGAACCTTTAGAAATATCTGAGCTCAAAGGACAAGGCTGAAAGTCAATACATCATTTAAAACAGGTCTCATTCTGTTCTTGACATAACTGCAAGCCTCAGTGACACTTCAACAAGTGAAGAAGAAGAAGCAGCCACAAGTTAACACCATCCAGAAATGCTGTTGTTTTTGCTGAACTGAAGCTCATTTAAAATGGACCTAGGCAAAGTAGAGAGGAGAGAACATGCACATAAAGGCTCTAACCAAGACCCAAACCCAGGGCCTTCATTTGTAAATGGTATAATGGACTGCATTTATTTAAAGTTTTTCTATCTTATTCAGACACTCAAAGCATGCAGCACTCTACTAGATCTCTACAAAGACTTGCTCTACAAATTGAATATCTAAAGAATATCTAAGAATCCCTCTAAACTTACTTTCAGGAAGATTAATCCTCACAAAGCAACTGCCCTGGGAAGGTGCTGAAAGACTGCGCCGAGCAGCTCTGAGAGGTGCTGGCCGACATCGTTAACTCCTCACTCACCCTGGCAACAGCTCTCACTTGCCTGAAGACCACCACCATCATCCCAGGCCCAAAGAACTCTACAGTGACTGGTCTGAATGGCTATCGGCCAGTAGCCCTCACCCCGATAGTCGCTAAATGCTTCGAAAGACTGGTCATGCACCCTTCATTTGCAACTGGGTCCTAGACTTCTTAACAAGCAGACTGGAGTCTGTGAGGATCCACAACTTCGCCTCCTCCACCATAAACCTCAGCACTGGCTCCCATTAGGGCTGTGCACTGAGCCGTCTTCTCTTCACTCCGCTCACGTATGACTGTGCACCTACCCATCCAGGCTTTCACACTGTAAACTTTGCAGATGATAAAGCGGTGATGGGATGCATCACAAACAACAAGTCCAGCTACAGGCAGGAGGTGAAAAACCTGGAGAGCTGGTGCAGGAAGAAGAACCTTCACATCCAGGTACCAAATCCAATAATTCTCCGTCTGCTCATCTGGACAGTTTTTTTTTTTTTTTAATAGAAACGTTTCACCCTCCATCCGGAGGGCATCATCAGTCAGAGGAGTTCCAGCAAGATGTTTCACCACCAAGCAGTATGACCCGACTGAGAATGATTGGATTTGGTACCTGGATTATTGAGCATGAACTTTCTTGCCTTGAGCCACTTTGGCTGTGGCTGCCTGACTGGGAGGAGTTGACGAGGGACAGGACGGCCCCCAGAAATCATCTTGGTTCCAGCAAACTG
This sequence comes from Hypsolebias longignatus, assembly GCA_031762435.1. NCBI lineage: Eukaryota > Metazoa > Chordata > Actinopteri > Cyprinodontiformes > Rivulidae > Hypsolebias > Hypsolebias longignatus. The sequence continues at coordinate 8,312,665 of JARVGV010000645.1, read as the reverse complement.
ATTGGTCCACTTAAGGTGTTTACTGCTTGGTCATCTGGACCATCTGGAGCTGAATTAAAAACTTTTTTTCTTTTTTTTAATCCAGCAGTTTTTAATGTGCAATCATTTAAAAAAATAACTCAAAACTGTGAACGTTATGAGCTGGTGGATTATTGAGCATGCATCAGGGTGTGAAAGTTATGTTCATTTGTCTGAAGCAGGCTCAGGAGAAGCAACTGCTATCCATTTTCAGAAGGTTTATTTCACACACATAAGGTACAAAATCAACACCTAAAGAAACCCTATCCTACATCATGTGACCAGATCTCCACCAATGATACCTTGACATCTTCTGTTCAAAATGGCTGTAGGGGTGTAATTAAAACTACATTTCTTCCTGAAAACAAGAGCGAAATCAGATCTGCCTTCATACTATAAACATCTAATACAAATATTCACACATTTTAGCAAGCTAATATATAATTCTGATTAAAAAAAATATATGCCAACTGCAAAATATTCACTGAGCTCATTGCAATTGAGTGACCTATAGTTGTGTTACTGCATGTAGAGCTGCCCGTTGGAGTTTACTTTTTGAACTAAGATAAACAGAGTTGGATTTAAAAAAAAAAATCAATTATCATCAGACCTGGACATTTGCCGCGGATGTTTCGACAGCTTCTGTGCAGGTGTCAAAACGCCACTCTAGTGCTCTTCTGCTCTTCTTCAACCCTATGAAAATCCTCATGTTCCTCATGGTTACAAACTGTTGTATGTCTGATCAAACAACACACTTTTTGAGAACAGTGTGCAGCAACGAAAGACGTAGTTCGTCGTGCATTGGAGATGCTTGTCAGCTGCTTTGACAAACAAGTACCACTGGAAATGGCTACCACAAATCTAACAGGCAGGTATGACATGCAGAGGTCAAGTGAGTGTAGGATTGCCTGCACAACTGAAGGCCAAAAGAAATTCATCGTTCGGCTTCTTCTCAGTCTGCCCTCTCTCTAGTTCTGTCTGTGAAAGAAGTCGTTATTTCTCCTGCATTCGCTCTTTTCTTCAAATTTTTATCTACCACTCCTTAGCCTCTCTCCCCCTGTACAACTTCCTTTTTAATCCCTTTATTGGACTCAACTTTATTTTCCGAACGTCTCGTCGACAGCTTCAGAGAATATAATTCTGCTGTCAAGACAACAGCTCATCTGTTGTCCCTCTCATATCCCCTACTCATCTCCTTCTCTCCTTCCTCCTGCTGCTCCATCTCTCCCGTTTCTGTGCTGACAGAAGCCCATTTTAGATGGAGTGTCCTTTTGCGTCACGTACCTTTCTCATCAGCGAGAACAACCTTTTTTCACATATCCTACAAGGCCCTCTCACCCTCAGATTTATTGTCAGTGTGGAGGCTGAAGTTGAATGCTTCCTTTCTGTGATGTATTTTCATTGATGCCCTGACACTCTAGAGTGTGAGATGAGCTTTTACCATCAATAACACACTTTTGTTGGTGTAGACGTACAGGTAGATCAATGGCTGCAACAAAACAGGTTCAGAATTAAGTGAACATGTGAAGTTTAGTGCAATGAAGGTGGTTAGTATATTTCCAGACATGCTTTGATGCACATCTCATCTAATATTTTAATATGTTTTCAATTTCAGGACCATTCTTTTAGCAGATCCTCATCTTTCCTCCTTCATCCTTGGCTTGTTCTCTACTTGCCTCTCCTCCTGCAACACTTTACCACCATCTGTCATCATCGTCTGCCTCTTTCAGTTGTCTTCCTCATACCCATTTGATGGCTGTGTCCTTCACCTTGCCCTCATCTGTGGAGAAGATCAATAGAGGCTGAGCGAGGCCAGGCATTACTCACAGTGATTTTCTCTTTTCCCCAGATTTGGTTGCACGAGCGTGTACAGATTCCTGCACTCTGATACATTTGTCTGGCAATGTCCGTGATTTCATTCAAGCTCGGAATTTATTTATTTTTCCGCTTCTGAAAAATTAACTTCTTTGAATGGACCTTCTCCAATGCTCACAGCTGTTGAACTGGACATGCTGGTTTGATTAAATTCCAAGTCTGAATTATTGCATGACTACTGATTCAACAAATCACACATTTTACTGTTTTAATTTTGTTTTTTGCTGTCTCTATACAAAGTAATTCTGCATACTTTAGGCCAATCATGAGTAAAAACACTCAGCTCATTCAGGTAATAGGTGACTGTTATGGTCCTTACTTGGGTTTTTGTTTGATAGATTTATATATTTATTTATTTATTTTTTGCTTTGTGTTGTATTTATCTTTTGATACTTCTTGTTAGTGTTTGTTTCCAGTAAGGTTTATTTCTTTTATATTTTCTGGGTTCAGTTTGTTTCAATGGTGTCTTGTATTTCAGGTCTTTTTAGGTATTCCTCAGTCAGCTTCTGCTCCTCTGTTCTGCCCCGCCCACCTACACCTTTTCCCTATTACCATTAATTCACCAGTTTCCTTGCTCCACATCAGCCCCAGTCCATTTAATCTCCTAGTCTTCACCTCACTACAGTGTGACGTTGTGGTTTCCATGCTCAGTCTGTGTTTCCTTGGCGTCTACTTGAGATTTTGTTAGTTTTTATTGCTACATCAGCTTTTTTTTGGGTCCGACATGAAAAGTTGCAGTTTTATTCTAGCCTATCTCTACTCAAAACTTGACATTTAAAAAAAAAAAAAAAAAAAAAAAAAAAAAAAAAAAAAAAAAAAAAACGAGACAAACAAACAAATTCTCTTTGCAATCTGATTTAGCATACACTTTATTTTGTTACACACCTTTAAGGCAGCCTTCTGCTATTTTTAGTTCCCTTTCTGCTATTTTGGACGCTTAGCTAAACTTTTGCCATTTTTAACTTTTAGCTAACTTTTTGCCATGTTAGCTTTTAGCTTGCCTTTTTGCTATTGACCTTTTGTTATCCTTTTTTCCTGTATCTTTTAGCTAGCCTTTGGCTTCTCCAACTTTTAGTTAGCCTTTTGCAACTCCTAAATGAACTGTACTTACATAACGCCTTTCTATCCTATCAAGATACTCAAAGCTCTTTACAATCTGTGCCCTAATTTACTCATTCAGTACTCTACTATATCTGTACGGATAATAATCAGTGCTTTATCACATTCACACACTGATGGGACACATAATGAAGGTAATGAGGGTCCAGTGTCTTGCCCTGTGACACTTCAGCATGTGACTGATGGTGGAATCGAACCCCCAGCTCTGGCATTGGAGGACAACTGCTCTAAGCACTCAGCCACAGCTGCCCCAGCAGTTTAGACACCAAGTAGACACCAATGAAACCCAGATTGGTTGTGGAAACCACAATGCCAGACTATAGTGAGGTGAAGAATTATATCTTTTCAGACACATACAGTATTTGCACCATTTGTCTTTTAGTTTAGCATTTTGTGAGCTAGGTTTCTCTACGCTTTTAACTTCAGCGAATAATATATATATATACAGGTATTCCTCGGTTTCCGACCGAGTTCCGTTCCAATGACCCGGTCGGATACCGATTTGGTCGTAAACCGGAACTGCACACACGTGGTGGCCTTATACTTGGATTTTAGACTGAAAACGAAACCGAAACTAAAACGGCGATCGGTCACGTCTTTTTAAACACGTTTTTTCAATGTAA
>JARVGV010000645.1:8286904-8300182 GCA_031762435.1 Hypsolebias longignatus | reverse complement strand
AAGACGTTACCGATCGCCGTTTTAGTTTCGGTTTCGATTTACGGCCGTAAATGCGGACATACGGCGCCATGTGCATTTGGCTCCGACCTACAACAGAATCGAGCTACGAACGGTCCTTAGGTCCGGAACCCGTTCGTATCTCGGGGACTACCTGTATTGTAGTTATAATTTACCTTTGAGCCGATTATTTAGCTCCACCTTCATCAAACTTTAGGACTAAGAATGAAAAAGTGATGTCACATTGTTCAAAAAAAAACCTTTTGGTATTTGCCAGCCTTCACTCAACATTTCCATATAATCTGAGAGCATGTCATTATAATCTTGGGACGTCTCCTTTGCAATTTTCTCTTCTTTCCTTTTCTACTCTATTTTGCTTTGTCTTCATCGTCTTTTGCTGTATTTTTGTGATTATATCCCCAATGGTCATGCGCTTTGTAATGCCTGCTAATCACAAACTCCATTGTGGAAAATTCATCTTGAACTGCCATCTTAATTCCTTTCTGTCCATTGACTTTCATGTGACATTCATCCCTCCGGCTATCCTCTAATACGATCGTGGCATGACTGTGCAGTGACAAACTACGAAGCAGGGATGGGAGGAGGTTAAATGACTTGCCTCTGAGACAATGAGTTCATCATTGCATCTGCTCTGTAATGAAGGTAGAGAATGGCTGGCCTATTCACCTCCAGGGAAAGAATAATTAGCACCTTCTAAGCGTCCTACCATTTCAGGAAAAGCAACTCAGTACAGTGTGATCCCTGGAGCTTTGGAGAAATATTCTTATGATCTGATAAGGGAGAATATTAGTGTTTGCTTATGGAATTCAAATTGGCCTAACTTGACGAAAAAAGCGGTGCACTGATGTCCCTTGTTGCTGATGGATTTCAACAGTGAATGTTTTTGATAGGAATGTTTATTATGGATTGGAATTGAACAGAAAATGCAAGTAAACCTTGATCCAACAATGTTCAGTCAGGTCATCTGGACGATTTCGCCCTCCATCCAGAAGGTTTCATCAGTCTGAGGAAACACCAAGCAAAACTGCTTCTCCCCCAATAGCCTATTCCAAAGTGGAAACAACAGTTATGTTGGTGCTAGTGGCCTCTGGGACACACCCCGTCTTCCGGTGCCCGCCCTCTCCCTCATTGACAATCATGTAAAACTTGTTCAAAACACCAAAGTCCCTGCTCAATAATCCAGATATAAAATCCAACCTTACGGATGGAGGGAGAAATGTTTCAGCACAAAAAAAAAGAAAGAAACCGTCCAGATGACCTGACTGAACATTGTTGGTAGAGGATGGCCAGTGGTCCCTTAATTGTTCAGGACCTTACTACCAGGCCCCTCTTGTAAATGAGTCCTTGTGGCTCAATGAGACTAGCCTGTAAAAATAAAGGTGGAATGAAACAAAAAAATGGTGACCTTGGCCAACAAAGATTACTCGGTGTCTACTCCAGTCATTTGAGTGAACTATTATTTAAACTAATACAAAAACTATAAAGCAAAGTTTCCTCAAATGATGAAAATGGGGACGGGTTACATATGATGATGGTGGCCATCTTGGATTTTGATATGGCAACACAATTTTATTAAAGAATCTTTCTTACACCTAGATGCATCTTCACACCAAAAATGAAGTTCTTTTTAAAGTGTTGGCACTTGTAAATGGACTGTACTTACAGTATATAGCGTCTTTCTATCAAATCAAGATACAACACCCAATCTGTGCCCTCATTTACCAATTCATGCAGCACTTTAGATCTATACAAAGAATAATCAGTGCTTTACACACTCATACACTGATGGGAGACACATCAGAGGCAATGAGGGGTTCAGTGTCTAGCCCAGGGACACTTCAGCATGTGAGTGCTGGTGAAATCGAACCCCCAACTCTCCCATTGGAGGATGACTGCTCTGACCACTCAGCCACAGCCGCTTGTGACATTCACGGATGGACAGACGAAGAGCATTTCCAATTACCGGTACACACTTTCTGATCTGCAACAGGGGGCAATTAAACAGCACATAGTCATACAACCAGAACCAGAAGTAAGAAAAAATATTATGGTTAGACTCTTTATAAAATAGCAGTTAGATCCTATTTGCAAGACAAATTCTAGAAGGTTAAAAGTGGACATTTGTGGCTACCGCTGCATGACAATGAACTATATTTATAAACAACTCATAATCATAGTTTTGCAGCAGAAACAATTTGTCTCCAAAGGCATCTCAGCAACCATCCATTGCTCCAATGTCTCTTGTTGGCATTACATATATTAAGCTAACTAATGTTTGTCAGGATTCATTTCCACTTCAGGCTTGGGAAAGTCAGCTACAGAATTTTAATAGCACACAATGATGTACCTTTTAACACTTATTTGCATTTTACAGTGAAGTTACAGAACTTACTGCAGCATAAATACACTGTATAATACTGTGAGTTTAACTTTATTGCAACAATATTCATCACAACAACAGAGCAAGCTTCTTTATCATACTATGTATTCAATATTTGGCACTCTTAAATGTCCATCATTTCAAATTAACCAACCGATACTACAAAGCAAAGTAAACAATATATTTTATAAGAACCTTTAATATGCCTTCAGCTTTATTCAAAATAAAAGTAATTGCATATTTATGTTTAAAATGAATAATAGTGACATTATCGAGGAGGCTATCAGCATTTTAAAATGAGTCTGATCATATCTTATAAATAAAAATCTAATGAAACTGATGGTAATATCTAGAGGAATGGCAATCTTTCGTGAATGCTGGTTTCTAAAGAACCAGCCATTTTGTTTTCTCCTGTCCTAAAATCATGAATCTTTTTAGCCACAATAAAAAAATGTATTTATTCCTATTATTTACTTATTTACTATTTAATTTGTGGATGTAAAAAGGGCTGAGTTATGAATGGTGATTACAAGCAGCACCCAAATGCAAGTAGACTTGGTTAAAATCCTCGAAATAACAACTAAAATAAACAAAAAAAGTAACTTCCAGGTCAGGTTTGTAAATGAGAACAGGTTCTCAAACATGTCACCTGGTAAACAAAAGGTAAAATAAATAAATAATGTAAGGTACCACAGACTGTTAAGGATAAAACAGTACCCCTAAGACATTTTGGTACTACAAAAAAGAGGAAAAAAAACAATGTGTAGTTTGTTTTTCAAACAGATTATAACTCCTCCAGAAGCAGAAACAGAAAAACAAAGCACCTTGTCAGTGTTAAAGGTCTAAGTTAGCCCGTAATGCACTGCGGTGAAGAATATGTCAAAAATAACTTCAATATAAAATGTAAAATGTCATTTTGCTGTGTAATCATCCAGCCTGCACTGTAAACCGTGTCCTACAGGCCGTGTGTCAAACAAACGGTTTGATAAATTTCATGAGTTGATCCCTCAGAAAAAATATTGCTGAATGAATAAATAAATCAATGAAAAAACAAGGAGTCTTTGCATTAAATCTTTTCTCAATCACCCAAAGCAAAATTAAAACAACACAAAATGGAATAACATCAACAAGTTTGAATATACTGTACAAAGTTAATATAATGTGAAACATTCACCTCAGCCAGCAGAGTTCCAGTGGGAAAGTGATGCTTAATGCTTGCCTTAGTTAATTATGTGTGAAACGTCCTGCCACACTCAACCTCTCTCGTCCTCTTCTTTGAGGTGACCAGATTTCTGACATTAAATTTGGAGACATTTTCAGCTTGGAGACAAAAAATAATTATCAAGATGAAATTAAGAAATGTGGACAGTTTCTTTTTTTTTTTTTTTTTTCTTATTTATTCATGTTTAAACAATAAAAATCAAATGTAGCAGCATGAATGTGCCTCTCCACACACATTTGCCAAGAGTAATAAACAAATAAAGTAATAAATGGGGTAAAAAAATTGTATTGTGTGGGGGACACGCTGGTGGGGGGTATGGTGGATCCCCCCAGATTTTTTTTGTTGTTGAAAAAAGTCGATGCCATTTCCTGCTGCATTCTGGTGTATTTTAACAAATACAGTAGGTTTATTTATTAAAAACAGCTGGACAGCCGTAAGACAAAAAAGGGTTAAAACGTCCAAGTATCAGGTTAAATTTCATGATTCTTAAAAAAAAAAAAAAATAAAAAAAAATTATTTCTTGTGTACCTATTTATTTACTATAAATGTTATTTTAAAGAATCCTATGCACATGCACTAAACGTATTCCTCCACTTCACCAGTTTTGCGCGCAACAAAGAGCAGGGTTTACCAACACACTTCTTTTTCCATAAATAAGTGCTAAACAAAGCTTTGGATGTCAGGAGGACACAGGGAACATGAACACAGTATTAAACCGGTCGCATCACAAGGCAGCACTGTGTTTGACAACTTCATTCAATAACTACATTAAAGTAAAAAATAAAAAAATAAAAAATATGAACAGACTGGAGCACAAGGCTCCTCATCTGTCAAACTGCACAAATAATTTTCATTAAGTTACTTATCAGCCATGAACTGTCAGCCTACAGAGAAATCTCACATTCAAAATATGTTTCATATTTCAGGAAGTTTTTTTTTTTATTTTTTATTTTTTATCTTTGTAATAAGGTTAATAAATGTATTTAAAAAGTTTAGAGTTAATAATTACTTGATCACACCTAAACATTTATTCAGCATCTATATGTTTAAGTGCTCATTCATGTGTTTATTTCACATTTTAACCTTCCTTTAGATTCAAGGAATAAATTTATAATTCAATCCTCTATTATATATTACTTCTGCTCTCTCACAGAAAAAAAAAAAAAAAAAAAAAAAAAAAAAAAAAAAAAACATAAGAAGATGTTCAAGAGCTCTTTCAGAAAAACCAACCTCCTGGACACTACAACGTTCATATAAAGGACACTGTTCATATGGTTAATAAATAACCTTATATTTTTATACAAGAAAAAAGTCATGATGATGGATTATTGTTGTTGAATATTAGACTCATCTTTGTCACTAGTTGTGACAACCTGTTCATACTGTCTCCATTCAGCCAATATTTTTAATTTCTTTCTGGAATCAATAATTTATAGTTGTCAGGTCAGCATGCATCTGAACAGTTGTATACTTGTAGAACAGTCTGCAGGTTAAATGTCACATTTGTTCGACAGAATTTTTGTATTTAAATAAATCCTCCACCTCAATGCTGAGGCATCATAGGGCCACCATGAGAATGAAGTCCCAGATACATCCAGGGTAAATTCAGGTATACAGCCATTCTAAAACTTACACTCAGTTGCTTTATTGATAATTGATTCCCATTAATTTATTCTTTAACCATCAAGCTTCCAGGAAGCTGGATGAGGCTCTGCTGATTTTCATCCCAAAGGACTGCCAGCCCCTCAGCTTATTTATAACATTTTTTAATTAAAAAAAAAGTAAAAAATAAAAATAAAAATCCCAGTCCACAAGCATCCTCATTCACAACATGTTCACTTATATTTTCACGTTATGATACATGTTTACCTGTGATGGACTTGCGACCTGCCCAGGGTGTACCCCACCCCTCGCATGGTGATTGCTGGACATGGGCACCAGCAACCCCCATGACCCAAAATTGAAGAAGTGGGTAAAAGATAATGGATGGATGGATGTTATTTATTGACTGTATCTAAAAATATTAAAGATGTTTAAAATTAAATGAATATATTAAATAATACTATATAAAATGCAATGACAAATTATATTATTGTATCAAATGAGTGTCAGTTGAGTTGAGTCTGTCAACTAAGTTGCCTGCAGGGATTTTTGAGTTCCATCAGGATTCATTGACACAGTATCAATAAAGTTTGGCAATGTGTTGAAACACTTCATGACGCCTTGTCTACCCATCACTACCGGTTTGGTTTTCAACTCAGGTCCACAACATCCCACCAGTTTTAAATGCAATTCAGCCCAATCCTGCCATCAAGCTAAACCAAGTAAAACTCAGAACTCCAGTCTGGGACTTACCTCTGAGGGGAACCATTGTCTCAGTCAGTCCTAACTGTTTCTCTGTTCAAAGAACTGAAGGAACCCAGGGAACATTCTTCAGTCCTGGGTAGTTCCACTTTAAGATGGAGAGAGTAAGTTTTTAACATTGTCACCAACCTCCCAATTGTGCTACTCACAAAAGTAGATCACCAACACTAAGGTCTTCTTCTTCTTCAGTTTTATAATGGCGGTTGGCAAACAACTTATGGTGTGCATTACTGCCACCAACTGGTATGGAGTGTGGGTCAGAGTGCCTATTTATCTATTTGCCTGTGTACTGTATATGTTTTCCTTAATCATCCTATTAATCAGCTTAGTTTTAATGAAGAATCCTACCAAAAAAAAAAAAAAAAAAAAAAATCTATAGCCTGACTCTTTTTGTAGTATGTTTGTGACATTAAATGTTTCTTTAATCTTTCTAAATTTCTCCAAGTATCTTCTCTCTCTCTCATATCGCTGACAAACTGAAATAACGCACTCTGTTGTTTCAGTTTCTCGACAATATTCACAACTTCCTGTTTCATGTTGTATTCTGAATAGTGTGCTGTTCAGTCCAGTGTGTCCAAATATCTTTCTTTTTATTAATCTCTCTTCTCTTCTGTTTCTCTTTCCTGCTCTCATCTCTTGCACTCTTCTTTGGATCTTATACCATCTTCTTTTGTTTTATTCATTCCATTCTTTCTACCACTTTTCCTTCTGTTTTTGTTTAATGAAGCTTCTTGCTTCTGATCTGCTTGTAGTTATAAAGTTAACTTGTTGTGTTGTTGCCCTTTTTGCTTCCCTGCCGGCTGCTTTGTTTCCTTCAACCCCAATGTGTGCTGGTACCCACACAAGAAATGTGACTTCCCATCATCATTATTCTGAATAATGATTGCTGTATTTCTAATGAAATGTGTGGTCTGCTGCCTGAATGGCTGTGCTGCAAACTTGTAAGGGATGAACTTGAATCTGAGCAAAACTATTGTTCTGAGGTCCTTTTTGTCATTTACTTCCAGTTTTGTCACGCCTGTTGTGGGTGTGGTGGTGACTCCCAGAAGGCTTTGATTAAAGGATGTGGCATAGCAATATGCTTTCATACAGGTGCCAAGTTAATGTTCGAAACATTGCTTTGGTGCATTAAACTACCTTCAGTGTCATGGTCTTCTAAATAAAATATCTCGGGAGAGAGAAGAAAATACTTTAAAGTATTTGTTGTTTTAATGATTCAGACCTATTTTTCTTGTGGACATTTTCTGATACAATGTCTTATTTCTATTATTAAAAACATAACGGTGTGGCAATTAATTATTCTAAACTATAAAATACATTAAAAAAAAGGTAAATAAATACATAATGTTATTCTAAGAAAAATAAATGAAAATTAAATGTGCAAATGTTTTAACTTTTCATTATCACACTTTGTGATTTTAAACTGAAAAGAAAATGGATGGTGTGGCCAACCATTTCAATCCCCCTCCTCTTCCTCTTCCACCTCCTCCTCCTCCTCCTCCTCATAATAATAATAATATTAATAATATTAATAACTTTGGTTACAAAGCTCCAACCACAGCTGCAACAAAGTGTTGTACATTTAAATTAAAAAATATTTAAAACGCACAAAAGAATAAAAACAGTATAAAAAATAAAAATAAAAATAAAAAAATAAAACTGCAGTGCAGAGCAGGTCTCAGGCTGTGCCAAAAAGCCAGGGAATAAAAATGTGTTTTTAAAACATTTTTAAAGATAGACAGTGAAAAGAATCTGATGTTATGCATATTACATATTTTGACAAAATATAAGGCATTTTCACATTTCGTTCTGCTCTTTTCTGGACTAATGTACTAATATTGTACATTAGTCCATTTTTACCACCATATTGAAGTAATTGGGCTAGTACCGTCATTTGCTACAAGCTTTCATCTTCAAAGACCGTAAATTACAATTTACATATTATGATAAAACTTGAAACACTATTTGAATCATGTTAAGTGCAAAAGAAAAGGCTGCAATGCAACATAGGTATTTTCAAATATGTAGTTTTGATGTGTTGCTGCAGCGCCAATAGCAAAAGGGCTAGTGGTGGTTGAATGGAAATGAAAAAGTTTGGTGATTAATGAATTCACTCTTAGCCCACAGCAGCACTGATCTCATCACTTTCAAATGATTAAGTAGAAAAAGACCTTGAAGGACAATAAAATGCATTAAATACACAATGATGTAAATCTGTTAAATGAAGCTGATGTTTACTTATTTAACTTGTGCAACACTGAATAGGATCATTTACATCATAAGAAGTTGATTTAAAAGGGTTGTTGACAAAGACAGTTACGTAAGTCTGTCAGTCCAAGCTGTTTCAGTTGTATGCCTCCTGCAGACCTTTTCATAAGCAATCACACGTCTGTAAGATGACAACAACAATGACACACGGGCTTGATGAGCTGTTTCAATCTGTCGTTTCTAACAAACGCGAACACCGAGTCATTCTGTGCTGGTCTGATCCATGTAACATGGATCAAGTTCTGTCCTTTCACCTTGTCACATGTTGTTGATGGAACATGTGAACACAGCTTTATGTTTAAACAAGTCTGTTGGGTGTTTGATCAACTGGAGGAGATGCTTTTCACCTTCTTCATCATCTCAGGATCTATGCTTTGTCACTGCTAAACATTTGCACAAAAATGAAGGGGCTTCGGGTTCATGTTGCACAACACACCGATGTGGTTTTTAATAAGTTTATTTTCATACGCCCTAAAAAAAAAAAATTCAACATAAAAACATATATAGCGCTATCTAAATTAAAGGAAGCTCCTCCACCGTGCACACTTTGCTTTGCACCAAAAATATCACACATTTCCAAGGTTAGAAAATTGCTAAAACTTTGAATATGCTTGCATTCATCATGTCACGGCTACAGAATTACTGCGAGGCTGGAGATGTTTGTCCTCATATTTCACACATCGTGCGACAAAAGGGCTTCACTTGGAGCAGGCGTGAAATGCAAAAGAAGTGGAAAATAATCTGGGGGAAAAAAGGGCTTGAGTGAATTCAAAAAAAAAAAAAAGTGAAGCATCCTGTCTCGTATTTCTAAACAAGGCTGACGGAATTAGTGTGCATGAACATTTCCGAGCTGCAAATTAAGTTCATGAATTATTTAGCCTGCTCGCTAGCCTTGAGCAGTAAAATCAGTCCCGCTGAAGCTCTACACCTGAATAAACCTGAACTGCCATTACATTTCTGTGTAATATAAAAAAGGCTAAATGACCTGACATCAGAACAACCTGAGACTAGAAACAAATGGAGACAGCCGCTCAGGGGGGGTTCATGTAAATCAGCGCTCCTCCTGCTCAATGAGACAAAATGACAAGAAGTGGTTTAATATAATTACTTGAAGAGGAATGTGATATTAGATCAATTTATCAAAATGTCTGCTATTCTGTAGTAATCCTTAAGACTTTTGTTTGCAGTTGTCCACTGCAAATGTTTTCACCACAGTTTGAAGCACTGAAGGTGGCTTCTTGAATTGTATGAATGGGATCTTTAGGGGCAATAAGCGGCCATGGAACGACATGCCGTTTCTCGTTTGAAACCGTTTTCTCTGAAGCCTTTGTTGGGAAACATCCAGCGAATAGAAAAGGATGTTGATTACACTCAGCACATCCAATTATATTGTTCAGCTATCTGTCTCCTAATGATGAGACTAAATACTGAGCCGTTTTTGTACAACTGATCTGGCTCCTTATTAGTGTCGTGCCCAGTTCAAGTGTTCCTAATGGATTAAGGAAGGGAGCTTCTCTTATAGCCTAATTATTTAATCACTGACCTAATTTATAGACAACAAGACTTGTCTAATAGGGTGCCCAAGTTTTATTTATTTATTTATTTATTACACAGTTTGTAAATAGAAATGTGTAAAAATGTATGTAAATGTTGCAATCATGAGTCTTTTGGACTGTTAACTGTTTGATAAAGGGCCAATCTGTGCAGGGCAGTGCACAAAATCTAACATTTTATTTACATACTTTAGCTTAGCATGGCCTGTTTAAATAAACAGTCAAGGTTTGGGAGGTTATGTCACATGGCAAAATATCAAATACAGGCACATCTAAAAAAAAAATGAATATTGTGAAAAAGTTCAATGTTTTTGTCAGTCATTTCAGAAAGTAAAACCCATATCTTGCATAGATTCGTTACACATAGAGAGAAATAGTTCAAGCTTTTATTTCTTGTAGTTTTGATCATTATAGTTTATAAGTAATGAAAAACTAGAAGTCACTGTCTCTGTCGGACCATTAGAATATTCCACAGCCAGCTTTTGGTACCTTTATCAGTTTGGACAGGAGTCGAGCCCTATTGGAAAATAAAACCAGCATTTGCATAAAGCTTGTCACCAGAAGAAGTATGAAGTCTCTAAAATGTCCTGGTAGATGTGGACCTCAGAAAACACAGTGGACCAACACCAGCAAGGACATGGACCCAAACCATCACTGACTGGAAACTTCACTCTGGACTTCAAGCATTGTGTATTCTGGACCTCTCCACTCTTCCTCCAGACTCTGGGACCTTGATTTACAAATGACATGAAAAATGACTTTAATCTAAAAAGAGGACATTGAACCACTAAGCAACAGTTCATTTCTTTGTCTCCTCAGCAGGTAAGATGCTTCTGATGTTGGTTCTGGTTCAGGAGTGGCTCAACTCAAGGAAAGAGACAGATCATGTAGGAGTTAATCATCTGATCAGGGTGTGACACCAGGAGTTTACAATATTGAACCTCTTCACAAGATTCTAATTTTCTGAGACACCGAGTTTTGATTTTTAATTATTTGTAAACCATAATCATCAAAATTACAAGAAAGAAAAATGTGAGAAATATTTCACTCTCTGTGTAATGAATCTAAATAAAATATGTTTCACTTTCTGTGATCTAATTCTATTTTAAAATTGTAATAGTATTGCATGTGTATGTGGTAGTATCCTTGTGGGAACATGGTGGAGAAGAGCATCTCAGGGGCATCAAAAACAAAATAGAAACCATTTGCAAAGTTTGTGGCAGCATTCCAACAGTTCTGAGAGGTTGTAGTGAGCACGGCTGGGTTGTTATTCAGTGTGAAGGTGGCCTTAAAGTGAAAAATGTACTTTCATTTACGTTTTTTTATTCTGTTAAAAAGATTTTCTAATTAGTAAAGCTCCAATTCCTAATTCATCTGAAAGTGCCGTAAATAAAAGAAACGGGTGCAATCCAAATCCACTTGAACACATTGCAAGACAAGGGTTTTATCTTCCATTGTGAATAAAGTATAGCTTTATGGCATTTCCAAATCATTACAATTGTTTAACATTTTACACATTTTGTATTTTCTCAAACTTGACCTTAGAATTAATTTGAATAATTTTAAAATGTCTGGCAAAAGTCTACAGTGCCAGCTGTGCTTTTGAACAATGTAGAGTTCTAAAAGTGGGAAGGCCTGGCACAGAACACCCACAGGGTGTTCACTTTAAAGTGATTGCACCAGCTAATTTTCCTGTTAAAGCAACTCCATTTTCTATTCAGTTCTTATTTTCATTAGTGCCAAATCACAATCACCCTGTAACGTGGTAAGGTCAGAACCTCCCACTGATGTGGGATAAAACGCAAATAAATTTGCCTTCAGCAAGCATGTGGCATCATGGAGCAGAAATGATTCCTCGTCTGACAGAACCAGGATCAGAGTGGGTGACCATCTGCTTGGACCTGTTGAGGTGAGACAAGTAGAGATGAACTTTTAGAAAACTGGGCAGATTGGTGGGGGATGGATGTGCTCATTCACAAACTGTGAGGCAGTATGGATTGAAACGTATTATACTCCTGAAGACTTGGTGATTAGATTACACTGGGGATGTGTTGGGATGGGAGATGTACATACTGGATGTGCAGATGTCTGATAAATTTAGAGCAAAAGCATGATGCTAGGGAGGTGCCCAGGGAGCATCCTTACCAGATGCCCGAACCACCTCAACTGACTCCTCTTGATGTGGAGGAGCAGTGGTTCTACTCCGAGTCTCTCCAAAATAACTGAACTTCTCACCCTATCTCTAAGAGTCCAGCTACCCTGCAGAGGAAACTCATTTCACCCACCTGTATCCACAATCTCATTTTTTCTGTCACTATCCAGAGTTCCTGTGTGAACAAAACCCCAAGATACTTGAACTCCTCCACTGGAGGCAGAACATCACTCTTGACCTGAAGAGAGCAATCCACTCTTTTCTGATTGAGGACTATGGCTTCAGATTTGGAGGTGCGGATTCTCATCCCAGTCGCCTCACACTCTGCTACGAACCGTTCCAGTGACAGTTGAAGATCACAGCACGATGACACAAACAGGACCAAATCATCTGCAAAGAGCAAAGATGACTAAATATGTATCACATAAATACCTGAGTATTGTAACAGATGTGTGGGCATTTGCTCTGAACACAGAGAGCACTAAGGTGCATTTTAAATGTTAACATTCCTAATCATCATTATCAAATACATACTTGGGTTGGAAGGCCATATATATGTATATATATATATATACTGTATATATATATATATATATATATATAAATTTATTGGCATGCATTTCATCATTTAAGACAAATCTTGGCTTCCATTATATCTTTAGACCTACATTATTCTGAAACACATGGAATGCTATCACCTTTGTTCTCAAAGTTTGTTTCTTCTGTCTGTCCCTAAAGCTAGCTGCACTCCCACCTAGTCACTGTTTGGTTACCAATTATCCTAACAGGCGTCTTTTTGGTCCGTGGGAAGAAACCAGAGTCCCTGGCGAAAACCCACACAAGTCCAAAGAGAATATGCAAACTCCACACAGAAAGATGCAAGGTGGGATGCAAACCTGCAGCCTTCTTGCTGTGAGGTGACAGCTCTGACCACTAAACCTCCCTCTTATGTTTCGTTATGATTATCTTCATTGTTTTTTGTTCTAATGTTGCAAAACTGAAACTATTTTTTGTACTGCTGCCAGTCTTGGCTGGACCCTCTCGGTATTGGGATCTTAAATCGCAATGAGTGTTTCTGGGTTAAATAAATATTCAGATAAACAAGATCTTATGCTGTAATACCCTTTACTCATTCTACATCGCACACCAATAGATGAAACATAATAGGAGATCACACAGAGTTTTGAAATGACAACTGTTTAACAAAACAAGCTGATCATAAGCCACCTTCAGCAAAAGAAAAAAATACAGGTAGTCCCCGGTTTCCGACCGTCCTGGTTAACGATTTTCCGCGTTTACGTTTCATATTTGTACAGTAATA
>JARVGV010000645.1:8181854-8197110 GCA_031762435.1 Hypsolebias longignatus | reverse complement strand
CCTCGACTAATGTGGCAAGCCAAGTGTCTCATTAATAGGTAAAAGTGGCTATTAATGAGACACTTGGCTTGCCATACTAACCACTTTTGTCTCGCTCCGCAATTCCTGGAACAAAGATCAAGTCAGCTGCATTTTGCCGCTGCATTTTGAGCGAACAAATAATGTTTCGAGGTGGTTATCTTGTTAAATTTAGAAGAAATGCACAAGTCATCGCTGTGCGCACTCCCGCTTCCATGAATCGGCTTTTGAACCGCAGCTGATTTGACCATCAAAGTGTATTTATTAAGGAAAAGTTAGACTTAGACGCACCTTTACTATAATTTCGAACAAACAAATAATTGTTTTTAAGTGTTAATTATGCTAAATTATTTTTAAAGTCCTCCCGTGCACGCTCCCGCCGCCATTTGGCAGCTAATCGATTTTTTGGCACAACACTGGACCATATTTCTGGGTTTTCTGCCGTGACGCGTAACAAACAACATGTCAGCGGTGACGCTTAATAGATGTGACTTATACAGCAAAACAACATATTTATGTTTTTGTCCACTTTTTTAGACATATTTGGGCTGATGTGATTTATTGTGACCGATGTACGACGCGTACGGTGGAAAATAGTCGTTTTTCTGGTCCATATTATTTGTTATCAACAATCACCCCATGATTTCCTCTCATTTCAGCAGACTATCTGTGGGTGTAAAAGATTTGGCAGTAAATAATATTATGATGGCTGAGTGCTGGACACACATATCGGCAAAGATAGAGCCCGTTACACTCTGCAGAGCAACACTGATGGAGAGTCTGTGTCCCATCTGTCTTTCCCTCTCAGTCCACTGAGCTGTTTGCTGCCGTTCCTGCTGGGAAATTTTCACTCGTTCTTAGTTGATTTGCAATTGCCTTTGTCGTTTAGATCACCCTGGCACACAAACGCAAATATGTATTGATGCAATACAAATTTATTCCTGTAATTACTGCTCGAGTCTGTCTTAAAACATTTGAAGCCAAACTCTTCCACATCTTCAGAGTTTGACTGCTGCAGCGTGTTTTATTACGTCGGCGGTGTCAACTTTAAATTTTTCTGGAGGTGAAAAGACTTGTTAAGGAATGTACCAACAGTGTCAGTTCAAATCGTATGTATGAATATCCAAATTAGGATTTCTCGGTGTGTTCGGGGTTACATCATTAGCACTGAAAGTTGCTGTGGGAGTATCTGTACACCCACAGATGCATAATTTACATTTGATTTCCTGTGGACCGCTGCATTTTCTCATGTTATTCCAATGTTTTCTCACGAGCCGAGTCTCTGTGCCCGGCTGTGCACACAGCAGTACCTAACCATCATGTGGAGATAAGATAAACTTCTCTGAACAGTATGGACTTGTGCTGATACTAAGAGCAGACTGACAACTAAACACACTGAGTCCTGTATGTGGTAATTAGATTGGATTTCTTAAGCTAAAATTACCTTTTAAATAGACAACACAACTCACAATGCAGGACACAAGAATAGCAGATTGATTTTTTTTTTCAGAGTTACAAGTCGTCTCCATAAGAAAATAACATTTTAAATTTGAAATGTCAAGCTTTCCCCTATTAAGACTCCACTTCTGTTGCATGGATTGATTGTTATTGATCATGACTGATGTGAATTGTTCAAATCGCAAGTGCAATTTTCCATCTTCTGTTCAGCATTTGGAAGCGAGGGACGTGACAGCAATGTTTAACTGTGTCTTTCTGTCTCATTTATTTCCTTGTTTTTAATGTTCACCAACTGAGATTTACACAATCTCTGAAATGTTTTGTGTTGTTCACACACACAGGCACACACAACCACACACACAAGACAATTACCTGTGCTGAAGCAAGTTACACCTGATCCACCTGGAAGTTTTCCACATGCGTATATCTATGATATAGACAGCTCAAGTGGGTGGGGGGAGAATGTATTACAGTAGTAGAAGAGGATTGTGTGCAACAGCCCTTGAAAAGGTCAGTATGCAGCTAATTTACTAGTCTGCAACTAATTTACAGTAATAATTTTCAGTCTTATCAAATGTTTATTGAAGTCTGAGAGATAAAATATACAGTCTAACGTTAGTAATATGTTTTATAACAGCTTGATCGTAAATCAGATTGTTACATGTGAAGAACTATTAAAGACATAAATCTGATTTTGCTCCCTTCTACACATTCATTGAACATGAGTAGGAGAATCATCCGTATGTGTGCATTAGTCTATATGCGTTCTTGTCTCTAAACGTCAGTTTAAAATGAGGCAGAAATGTACAAACAGATCATAAGACACCAGTAAGCTCATCACCGAAAAGGCTTAAAAACATTCTGTTCAATTCCGTTCATTTACATGGAGCCGACTCGTAGCAAAAATCAACTGTAGGCACAATGCAATGGAAACGCAAAGTCAGATTCAAATCCAGGAAGATTAAATATTTTAATATTTTTTAAAAATACAGTCACACATAGTTCATTATAAAATGCCAACTAGTAAAAGTTAACTATCTAAAGAAGCAACCAGTTTGAATCAAATCTTCCTTTTTGCACATTACCCCATCCTTAGCAACGCATTGGCGACAGTGGAAACAACTTCCAGTTTCCATGAAAAGAAAATCAAAATAAAACGGTTTTCTAACAATCATAACATGTGACTCACATAACATTAAGTTATTAAGGATCTAAGATTTACACTAAGTCATATGCTAAACACAAATAATGTTAAATAACACAATATACTTGTATTAAACAGAAGCCCGGACATGAATCTGTGGTGAGCAGATGGGTATGCATGAATACAGCAGCATGAGATCAGCAGCATGGATAATCAGCAGCATATATAGTACAGGTCACATCATTTAAAGTGACATTATAGGGATTTTCTTTCTTTCTTTTTTTTTTCCTTACAGTGATTTTCCTGGTTAGGGATTTATGAGTCTAACAGCTCCAGGGTAGAAGCTGTTCCTCAATCTAGTGGTTCTACCTGTAATGTTTAATGCAAGGTAATGCTGGTTTAAAACGTTGGCATGAAAAGCAGCAGGTGATATGCATTCCTTAAATGTTTTTCATTCAACCTTCATTTAGACAGGTTAATCACATTGAGCCTCGAGGGCTCATTTACAAGACAGCTACAAAGCTGTTAATTTGTGTGGTGTTTTTCAAAGAAATGCACTTTGGGTTATTTGGTTTTAGTTTTTATTCATATTTAATCATTCAAAATTATTTTGACAGTTCAGTTCCAGAATCAGATTTTATCTGCTGGTTTAGACTCTTAAATCAGAACAAGTGGGCTTCTATTCTTGTTATTCTATTCTTTTTCTTGTTATTGTTGTTCAGCTTTTGTTGAATTGACCATGACTTGGATGACTGAGAATCATCACCAGCTTAATTCAGAACAAACAAGAGTTGGATGTTTGTATTTAACTTTGCAGGTAAAAATCACAGCAGATTTCCACATCGATGTGAGGGCTAGATGTAAAAGATTTAGTTGGAGATTAGGTTTTAGAAGGTTTTTCAAATTTTAAGACATCCAGAGTACATGTATGTTTCCACTTGGATTTACTGTGGGTTAAATTTTTAAAGTTTGCATAAACAAAAATGTTTTTACCAAACACAAATAAAAAGTGTTTGTCTTACAGCTGACCAAAATGTATAAAGGATATGTCATCTAAATATTTCATGTTTAATTTAAATTAGGCTAAAAAAGTAGATCTCAGATAACACTTTATAATAACAAAATAATTACCGTTGCCAAATTCCATTTATTTCTGGTCAGTGTCGTAGCCAGGATGTTTTACTTCAAAAACTGTCGAACCACATTTTCATAAATATGTTTTATTGGCATTAGCAGTGGAACTGTGTTTAGATTAATACTTCATGTGATATTTTAATTACTCCCTACAGAGATAGCCACGTGATCAGGCAAATCAAAGTCATAGATGTGACTTTTAAACTCTTGTGTTTTATTATGACTTGAGGGGAAAAAGTGAGAAAGTATAAACTGAGGAATGATGGGTTAAATGAATGTGCCATATTCTTCAAATCTTCAATGCATTAATGCACTTTATGACTTACAGAGAAGGTGATTAGATTTAATCTAATGTCCATATTTTAAATTCTGCCTGTGGGTTATTCAGTTATTCATGTATGACGAGATCCAGGAGATCAAGGTTGTGTCAATATAATTTAAAGTGAGTGGTGGGGACACCTGTCCTGCCTCTAACTGTCTTCTGTGCAAGACTAAATCATACAACAAAATGAGAGCAGCTGCACAGATCTCGTTAGGAGCTGGTGAAGACGACAAATACGTTCAGTGTAATTTAATTCCTGTGAAGTGCACAGCAATCTGCAGCGCAAAGACGTCTGTGTGCATCTGCATATGTTTGAACGTCCTCGCCTTTGTACGGAAGCAAAGAGTCAGGGCCACACTCCATATCACAGAGAGCCTGCGGCGAACAAACTGAGCCTGTTAGAAATAGTGCGGAGACAAGCTTAACCTATTTTAATAGTCCAGTCCTCTCTATCATCCCCTTCCCACACCTGTCCTCTGTGACAAAAGGCTGCTGTTTTGAAGGTTAAAACAATCTCAGTACAGTAAACTGACATTGAAGGTTCATGTTCTAGTTTATCACCAGAAACTATGGGGAATTAGAAATATATCATATATACCTGTGTTTCCATTTGGGGTGGTTAAAATGTTTTCAACAAGTACATTTAGTAAATCTTTAAAAAGGGGAAATTCAACAATTAACAAGTGGTTTGTCGATATCCCTGAGGGATTTGAATAGTGAAGGTCTGTAAATGTTGGTCTTTGAGAAGAGTGTTGTTTCAAACTGGAACTGAACAGGGAATGCAAATAAACTTGAATGTTTTTGGTGCAAGATATTCAAGTGGGTTGTAGGATATAGGAACAAAAGTATTTATGTATTTGTTTATTTGCTTGTCCCAAATACAGAGAGTGATTGTATCTACAAGGCAAAATGCCGGATTCCAGTGGGGTGGCTAACGTTGCCTTGGCCACCATAGATTAATCTTCAACCATCCCACCATTTAAGGAAATTAGATTTTTAGGCCACATTTTTAGGTGGGAGTGGTGGTGCAGAGGTTAGAGCAGGGTGAGCTGTAGCCCCAGATACTTATAGGTTGAGACCACCTCAACTTCCAATCCATCAGTAATGATGGGCAGCAGAAGGGGTGGAGGTCTGCGGAAATCCAGCACCACCTCTTTGGTTTTAATGGTATTCAGCAAAAGCTGGTTCTGATGGGAACACCCAACAATAACGGAAGTGTTGTTGGCAGAACCGTTGTGGATGTAGAAATTTGACAATTTTGATGTGCTTGTATGTATTTATGATCAGATTTGTTGACTAAAACATAAACAAAACAAAGTATATGCTGAGTATGGCTCTCAGCTATTAACATACCAAGTTTTGGCTTGGTATCTATACAAATGGTTTGGTTATAGGTATTTTTGTATTCAGCAAGATCAATGAAAAGTTAATGGTGAATTTCAAGAGCTTAGATGTAAGATAAACTATTAATGGTGGCAAAAGAGTGGAATACTTTCCCTTTAACAGCTTCTGAACAACATTTTCTAAATTAATACGCATCAGAAATGACAGCTGCAAATGAAGGCTGTTTCTTCGTGCTAGAATATTAATTTTACACTACATTACTGCAGGTATTTACAATTCAGATTGCAGGCACATCCTTAACTACATCAATTAAGCCAATAGTTGTGAAGATGTCAGATACTCCACTGAAGCAGATCTTCAGCAGGCAGGGATGTGCCATGTGTGGGATTCTGGCGCCAGCTGCAGCCGCCTCCCGATGGGAAACGGTTCTGATGTTTTTTCATAACTGCCACTCTTCCGCTTCATCAGGGCCCCTCAAAAATGTTTTGACAGCTAAACATGTGGCGGTGCACACCTCAAGGAAGGGACACTTAAGTTAAGAAAAGGAACTGTCAGAGTTGCCTGTACTGCTAAAAGCAATGAGGGGAAAAAAGAGGAGGAATGTTTTGTTTGTTTTTGATTTGGAGCTCAAAAAGTTTGGTCTGACATGCACATCTATTGTAAGTTTAATTATGGCCCATGGGCAAAAAGACAGGTGACAAAGTGTTTCGCCTTTCTCTGCTTTTGTGTGTTTATTAATAATATATCTCCTTAACAATTAGACAGATTTTATGAAACTATGAGGATATAATTATAAGCTGTACTGTACAGTACATTTAAATCAGTTCAATTCATTTTATTTATATAGTGCCAAGTCACAACAGAAGTTGTCTCAGAGCACTGAACAGAAACATTTACATACATAAAGAGCCAATTAGTGAAAGTTATCTATCTAAGGAAGATCGCAGATTGCAATGAATCTTCACTTTGTTGCAGTTTCCCATCCTGAGCAAGCACAAACACAACAGTGGAAAACAACAACTATCTACAATTTAGACTTTCAAGATAGCCGCTACAGCCAACTCACCATATAAGACACCTTTAGTAAACATTAAATGGCCATAATTTACTAATATTAATAACAAATTTGGTGTGGCAGATATCCAACACATTCATTCATTCAAACTTTATTTATACAGGTTAGTCCCACTGAACCTCGAGGACTCATTTGTGAGAGACCTGATTTTAACAAAGAGTGATGACATTAGACAACAAAGACAACAGTAGACAATCATAAAAGAAAGCATATAACTTAAGAACAAATGAAAGAAAATGGTATAAAAAACAAAACAAAACAGCTAGATCGTAAAGCGATGTAGAAAACTGAAAACAGGAACATGCCTGCATTGATTTTCCCAGGAACTTAGCAGCTATTTGAAGACTGGTAAAGGTTGAGAGCTTCAAATCTTTTTGCAAGGTGTTCAATGAAACAGGAGCAGAGTAGTAGAATGCCATGAGGGAACACTGCATGTAATAATGTCCTGAGAGCACACGCTGTAGCTGCACTCACGCAGTGACACGCAGGAGGAGATGTATGAAGGCAGCAGACCAAGAAGTGATTTAAAGATGATGTACCAGTGAAAGAGTCTACCTGAAGTTAATGAGAACCAGTTAACCAGTGAATACAGGGTGCAGAGGTGGGCACGGTACTTACAGCCAGTTATGAATCTTAGTGCACCGTGATAGACAGCATCCAACATCTGCAAGGTGCTTGTAGGAGCGTTCATGTAAATAATTGCACCATAGTTAATGAAAGGAAGGAAAGTCACAGTTACAATGTTTCCTAACGTTCAGACAGGATCTGTTTCCGAAAAAGAAACCCAATTTAACTTTCAGTTTCCTTGCCAAGTTTTCCACATGGAGCTTAAAAAAGATGCGTATCATCCAAGATACCTACATATTTGTAGAAGTTGACAATCTCAATAGGAGCAACATTCAAGGATAAAATCGAAGGAAGGACTGCTGGGACCGACTTCCTGTTTGAAAACAACATCATCAACATTTGGTTTTGTCCAAGCGTCACACTTCACACGTTATTTTTGGTTAAAACTCTGACATTAACTTGCAGTTAACTCTGCTTAACTTTTAGCTAAAAATTTCATGACAGATTTTAGAGATTCTAAGAATTGAATTGTCAGTTGTGCATCTACAATGACTTTTGGAGTCGACCACATTCTAGAAGGCTACCACAGTTGACCGACATTAGCCAACACAAAAATGTCTATAACTCAGTCAGCTTTAGAGACATGGGGCTAAAATTCGATGTGCTGCAAGTAATTCACAACTCGTGTAACATTGTATGAGGTTGTGCACAAAGTTATTTTCGGGATTTGACCAAACAAGCTCTGTCACATACAACACAAGCTGAGTTTTCAAGTGTTGCTATGAAAGGCAATGGGTATCATGTGTTCCTTCAAAGAATGCTTGATCTGTATTTCTTACAATACATTTGTAGATTTGTAGTTCTATAACCCAGCAGTTAATTTGTAAATTTCAGTGTTTTACCTGAACGGTAATTACGAAACAGAATGCAAAAAATAACCTGTTTGCAAGTTAATGAAAAAAATTGCTCCTACATGAAGCGTATCTGCAGAGAGCAGATATTTGTTCGCAGCACTGGACCCTGAGGATGGTCGTCTGTTTGCTGGAGAGGCAGCATGTTAAGGAGGTGCTGTAAGGAGGCAGACATGGAACGCACTGAGTGTTAAGGGGTGTCATAATAAGTGAGAGGTGGAAGAGAGCAAAGTGTCAGAGGGTTGAGAGGACTGTGAATGGAAACACTGGCCCTGCTTGTCCTGTCATTTCAGCAGACTCTGCTCCGGAAGCCTCGGCTTCCTCCCGCCGCTTCAACAAGACATCCTCTCTGCGGCGGCCGCTGCTAACAGACGCCATCAGTCACACTGGCTCAAAAATCACTCCCTTCCAATCTCACCACTGCTGTGAAGGCAACTGCTCGAGCTTGTCTCGCAAATCTGCTCCTCCGTGTGCTCCGCCAGCAAAGACGCATATTTACTCATACAACAACACACACCCACAGTCGCACAGGCACAAAATTCTTTATCGCATTGCCAGAACCCACCCAAGAAACACCAGTGAATTTGTCACTGTCCTGCTTTTTATATCCTTGTCTCTATGTAGCTGGATGCTGGATTTACTGTGACAGAATCCACCTCATGTCATTCATGTTTGCTGGGCTTATTGTCCTTATGTGAGCATTAAGGGCTCACCATGCCACATATCCTCCTGGACGGAAACTTGTCCGTGGTATTTTTGGAATACATAGGAATAAATTCTCCTTTGCCCACAGTCAGAAGGCTGAGCATTGCTCACTGGTTTGGCTAGTGATTACTGGCTGCGGTCCAGGGTTTATGTTAATGGTGTGCATTTTTCTCTGCAGTTATTAATGCAAGCTTACATGGTAGGCTTTTGCATAAATGCATTTCATTATTCGGTTGCTTCACATGGATATCTGCCCATCTTCCCCGAGTAAAGCACCAGAACAATATTATAATCCTATAAATCCTGTCTGTCTTTCTTGCTGCCTTCTCAGAATAATCCCCACCTGCAGAAGCAACTCTACTGACACGTTCGCCCTTAAAAGTAAAAGTTGTTATGGTTACTAGATAATATCTTAGCAAGTATGTTCACAGCCATGAAATCTTTATTTTAGAGCTAACAAAGGTTATTGTCTAGAGGCTTACGATAGGAACAGACTTTAGTTTACATCACAGATTAGAGTTTGACATTTTTATTGAGAGTTTTAAACTTAATACTAAAACGAATGGCAGCGTTTGTTTTAAGCATAGACAGTGAAGAACATCTAGAAGTGTTGAAACTAACAAAATCAATCACAAGGCTTTTAAATTAAAAAAAAGAATAAAGCACAAACGCATAAGAACATCTATATCTGTTACACTGCATCTGTTTTACTTAGAAATTAAGTCAGTGATACACTTTGTAGTCAGTTTTTCTAAAAATGAAATCTTCAAAATACTTTGACCTTTATGCAGAAAACAGCAGCAATGATTTCATATATAAACACAGAGAGAGCAAGTAAACAGCATCATGAGGAGATGTAGTCACTTTACCCCTTAGCAACCAAAGCCTGCAGCAGAACTAAGGGATAGCTCTAAAAACCCACGCCAATCCTAGCTATAGGATTATCAAAAAAATAAAGTCTTAAAAGTAGACAGTGTCCACCTCACAGGCAGAAACTGGAGGTTGGTTCAACCCAGAAACAGCCTGAGCACTTAAAGCTCTGCCACAGACTTGTCAGTTATCAGGCTTCCTATGATTTCTGAAAGTTTTTGCTTTTAGAAACTCTAGGAACCACTTGTAAACCTCCAGCCTGAAAGAAAAGTGCTCTGTTTGGAAAATATGGAGCAAAAAGTCATTTAATTTAAGATTGAGCTTATTTAGAAGCAAATTTTAACAAGAGATGCTTTAAAGCTTATGGTTTGCTCATTCAAAAAGACAGTCAATACAATTACAATGATCATTTCTTTTATTTTGTACAAAATAAAAAAAAACAATTGTAACAGGATTTGTTTCAGTAAAACCAAAATCTTCCATTTTCCCTCTGATCTGGAATAGACTGTTGTTTTGTTTGTGATACCCGCACTCCTACGGGCAGCTGGCTCCGATCAGGAAACAAAGGTCACATTTTGAAAAGCTTCACTCTGACATCGACGTTGGTTTCTGCAATTTAAAAACCAAATTCAAATGCAATCAATAATGTCATCACAAAAACTTACTTACGACCAAAATCTCTTATTTTAACTGGGAAAAGGATCAAATACTTAAAGTTAATTTTATATTTCATTGCTTGGGTTTCATATAAAAGGTCTGTATGAGAGTTCCATGATAAAGCCAAGGCGCTGTAGGTTAAAGCTTTTGCACAGCAAATTAACTCCTGCCTTTCAGAGAAGAATGAGTTTGATTTGGCTTCATTCTTACTTCCTTCAGATCCGCTGAGCTATTCATTATTATTCTTGTTTTATGTGCTTTCTAGATGGTTTGTCCACATTTTCTTTACGCCCAGCTAAAACCGAACCTTTGAGTAATTCAGTTAGAAGCTGCATGACTTACCAGATATGAAAATGTAAATTTAGGACTTTAAATTAGAAGCAAGATACATGGGCAACATAGTACATGTGTAACATGATACATGTACAACTGGTACAAGCAATAAAAAAAAAAAAAAAAGCACACTACTCCCATTCTGGCCTCCCTTCACTGGCTCCCAGTTCACTTTCAAATTCATATACAGTACTTCTGTATGTTTTTAAATCTCTGAACAGCTCTGCCCCCTCCCATCTCGATGATGTGCTGCAGCCTTACGTCCCACAGCGCTCTCTGAGGTCAGCAGACCAAATACTTTTATTAGTTCCAGGAACGTTTAACTCAGAAGTGACACGGACTTCTCTGTTGCAGGTCCAAAACTGTGGAACAAGTTACCACCAAATGTCAGGCAGGCCCCCGCTCTCACTGTTTTTGTCACATTTGAAAACACTTTTATTCCCTGGCTTTTGACATAGTGTGATGATTTTAACTTGTCTGCATTCTATAATGTAAGTTATGCAGTTCTCATCTTTACCTCTGTACTATGAGATCTATGTACTCTTTGCTGTGTCCTTTGCTTGTTTGTTTTTGCCGTGCAGCACTTTGATCGGCCTTGCTGCTGTTTTTAAGTGTTTTATAAAGTGGTATGATATAGTATGTATAGAAACAAACAGACAAACAGTCAGTTGGAGTAAATGTACCGGTATGTATGTATGTATTTATTTATTTATTTATTTATTTATTTGTTTGTTTGTTTGTTTGTTTGTTTATTTATTTAATTGTTTGTTTATTTATTTATTTACGTAGGGTGACAAAGATGTAGCCTGAGGTTCAAGCAGTGGGACAGAAAAATTATATTTTGCACAAATGTTAAGTTAATGTATGCATTCAGGTTATCTCTTATTGGTTATATACATTATTACACAAATTACATGAAACAACACTTTGAGTGCTACTGTATTTGTCAACTTTAACTCAGATTAAATAAAAAGGTCTCAGTTGTCTTCACAAACTAATTATTTTACATTATTTTAAACCTTTAAGGTTTTTTTTTGTTTGTTTGTTTGTTTGTTTGTTTGTTTGTTTTTTTTTTGGGGGGGGAACATTTGCAATACAATTGAGGTTAAACATAATCTTGCAAATAACCACCCATCCATCCGTTATCTTTACCCTCTTCTTTTTCGGGTTGCAGTGGTCACTGGTGTCCATGTCCAGCCATCACTGTGTGAGAGGTGCGGGGTCACAAGTCCATTGCAGGGCCACATATAGAGACAAACGAGACAAACAACCATTCACTCTCTCACACCTCGAGACAATTTAGAGTTACCAACCCCAAAAAGGCCCCCGAACCAGGATTTGAACCATGATAACTTGTTCACTGAGAGGCAGCAGCTCTACCAACTGCACCACCGTGTTGCCCTTATGCAAATAACCAAAAGATTCATAATATATATTTCAAAGTACTGTACTTAAATTTTTCTTTTCTTTTTCTCACCATTTCCTTTCAAGCTTGCAGGTAAGCTGACACTTATCTTAATGGTCACTGTGCACGGTGGGGCGCACGCTGGACAAGTCGCAAGTCTGTCACAGGGACACTAGAAGATATGAGGTAGTTCATTCATGCTCTCACTCGTAACAACTAAGAGCTGTCAGTTAACATATGCATGTTTTCAATCTGTGGGAGGAAACTGGAATAGCTAGAGAAAACTTTAATGCATGTGGAGAACATGCAAACGCCGCGCAGAAAGACCAAAGCAGTGGATTTCACCACTGATCTGTCATTCATAACTAGGTGTACAGAACGATGATACAATGACAGAAGTTTTTCATAAAAGTCCAGTTTCATGCTTTTCACGACCTGTTACCACCAGACATACAGTAAAATCTGATAATGCAGACTGTCTCAACACTAGGAGGAGGGGTTAGAATGTCAAATTAACTATAAAACATGAGCAAACACCTTTACTGAATGTGTTGAAGTCTGTTAGGTGAGCACAGCAGCTACCTGACGAACAACGAGATTTTGAAAAGAAACAGATAGTTGAGCTAAAGTGAATAAGATAAAATAATAATCTAATAAAAGGAAAGGCACGATTATGTTTAGCTTTTATCTGAAGCTTAAACAACTGAAAAAATTAGTCTGGTAACATTTTAAAGTTTGGTTGGCATGTACAGCTATTCTGAAATTCAAAAGGAAATGTCTCTGGAGATGTTCTTGGCTTTCAAAATTATACAAAATGTGCAAACATATATTAACTAACTAACAAACAGGGTGGCATCATGGGTGACAAGATTTTGTTCCCACTCCATGCCATCTCCTAGCTGCCTCAGTCTATTAAGAACTTTGTTTTTATATTTGCATTAAATGTGTTTTCAGAACAAACTTTATGTCTAATTTCACTTTTTACAGCTAAGCTACTATTTTTACACAATTCTAGCTCTTTCTTCACGTCACCTGCGTGCCTCTTCAGGCACATCTCTCTGCAGGACTCGGCCACACCGTCAGTCCTCTGTAATAAAAACAAAAGCATAATTACGTCCTCCTCCTCTCATGTCTGCTAATATTTTTTTAAACATCTCAGTAGCTTTAACCTGCAATTTCAGAACCAAACCTGTGAAAGAATTAGTCCAAGCGCACGGATCAGAGACGGTTGTGCTTTAGTCAACAAAGATTTCAATGTTGAAGAGTCTGACCTCATTTTGAAATGGGAGTTGTAATTTATTTTAAATTGTCCTAAACTGTTTGTTGAATAATTCTTCTTTTTTGGAATAAGTGATAAATTAAACTGAAGAACATTTGTTTTGCCAAATGGAGCTGCTTTTATTTATTTATTTATTTATGAAAACTTTTTTTCTGGGTGATAGCTAACATCCTAATGTGCAACTTTTCTCTCCGGATGCAGATGGTGTCTTTAGGAATCTCACCATCCTCGATGGAGCACAACAGGGTTTGAGGTGTGTTACAAAGTTCACATGTAACATCTCAGATGGGCAATTTGTGCCATGTTAAAATCTGCTCCTTATCAAAAAATCTGTGTTAGTTTGCTGAATAATTCTCTGGAAAAATCACGGAAAACATTTTACCTATGTCTGTTTATTACCCCCCAAAAAATGCATACATTAGTGTTTAATGCAACTTTCAGAATGCAATCAATGGATGTACATCAAAAACTGATGAACTTTTAACACAATTTAGAAATGTTGCCACAACCACTTAACCTCTGAAAACACATATGAAGGTTTTTCACCAATTTTTATAAAGGTTGATATGTTGTAAAACCTGTGAACTTGTAGCTTAGATTTGTGCGCCTGCAGAAAGATCAGCATTTGCATTTAAAAACTTCAACTATTACAAAAAAAAAAAAAATGTTGCACAGTTGACAAGTTGCACAAATATATATTTTAATGCAAAGCCACAATCAATTGATCATCAACATTTACATATAAAGCCAAACAGCCAAAAGGTGCACAAAGTGCTTCATAATATAAAAGCCAAAAACTAAAATTTTAAAAACAATACAAAGACACAAAAGAGGCATTAAAACCTGCCTGAATAAAGAGGTTTTAGCCGGATTAGATTTTTAAAAGCCCAGATCAGTGATGGAGCGCAAGTCCTGAGTAGTTGGTTCCACAAGTGCAGCAAACGAAAAGGCCCAGTCACCCCAACGTTTGTATTTGGACTTTGAGACAAACAGTAAAAAAGTATTTGTTGACTCTTATACTCACAAAAAGCTATAAGATCAGATAAATAAGGTGAGGCAAGACCATTAAAAATGTTAAAAGCTAATTATATATTTTTTAGTAAATACTAAAATGGACTGGAAGCCAAGGAAAATAAAATGAAGCAGGTGATGTGCTCAAAAACAGTCCAATAAAAGGTCAAGTTCACAGGTTTGCAACATATCTACAAATTTTACAGATACTGAAGTAAAATCTAAAGTGATATTATTAAGTCATTCACAACCCATACTTGCATCACAAAACATCATTTTTAAAATTCAACCAAAATGTCTCTGACAAAAGACAACTCTATCATTTCTTAACAGATTCAGGGATTCAAGGTTCTTTGTCATACATGCCACATGTGGTGGAACGAAACTGTGCACACAGGGTCCCAGTTACATCCAACAAAAGTATTGAACTGCAAAAGAAAAACAGTAATAAGATCTAAGACATGAACTAAGAAAAAGTAAACATACACTAAGCACTAGCAGTTTAAAAACTATACATGGAACAGCAGCAAGAAACATGAGTCTGTGTGAGCAGATGAGTATGAATGAACACATGAACATGAAACAGATCAGCGACATGATGTGATTTTTTTTTTCACAATGATTATCCTGGTTAGATATGATTAAAACAGCCTCAGGGTAGAAGCTGTTCCTCAGTCTAGTGGATCTACACTTAATGATCCTTAACCTATTATTACGGTATATACTGCCTCGTAATATAACTGTTTTCACCATGTTTCTTTCTCTTTTTAATTATCATTTTGTTTTCAATTGTTAAAAAAGTGTATGAATCCTTTATGATTGTCTTTTGTTGTCGTTGTTATCCACTGTTGTTATCACTCTTTGTTAAAATCAGGTCTCTCTTGTAAATGAGTCCTCAAGGCTCAATGGGATTAACCTGTTTCAATAAAGGTTGAATTAAAAAAAAAAAAAAAAAAGACGAGCGTCCTTCCTGGGGGGCGTGGGACAAAATGTGTGGGCTGGGTGGGTGGGGTCCTTGATGAC
>JARVGV010000645.1:8100097-8111694 GCA_031762435.1 Hypsolebias longignatus | reverse complement strand
ACTCAACTCCTGTTACGACCTCAACAATTATCTGTAAGAATACCCATTGTCAAGATTCAACCAACCTCCTCCTCAAAACAATCTTCTAACTACTCCCTCTGCCTTGCAGGAGAACCAGCCTCTTCACCTGTTGTCACCTCGATAACTTATTGCAAATAAACATTGTAAATTGTTATTGAGTCCTGGTTTCTGTTCACCTCAGTCCTTTCAGTCTGGGTACACCCGCTATCATAACATTAACACATTCTAAAACGTATCATCCAATCTCTCAATTCATCATCCCGACTGCCACGATCAATCAAGTCAAGGGCTCAACTTAGGTCAGAGTGCTCTGAGCAATTTCTATTCATCACGCCTAACCTTGGAGGAGCCATCCTTGCTCCCGCTTTTCATTAGTGACGCGTTTATATTACATTAGAACTTTAACATTAGTTCTTAGACTGACCTAAACTACTTCGTAGACAATGGCTCACTATTCAAAGATTAGACAAGGACATTTGTGTCATTATGTGGTCCGCTTTACAATTTTATACGCAGGAGGAAAATGTATTCGGTATGGTAATCCAAAAGGAGTCTAGAAGTTCAATGAACATTTTCTCTTCTGAGTAATTGTCTAAAATGGACTGGAGGAGGCTGAAAGCACAGACTCGGATGTATAGTAATAGTGTTTCTGACACATTCACAAGAAGACTTCCTGTAGAGTTATCTGGAGTTAAACAGAAAGATAAGAAACTGTCTTCTTAGAGTAATGCTATATGTTGTCTTTTGCATACTTCAATTTTGTCCAGCTTATAATTTGTGTATATTTTGTTACTTATTATCTTATCTAATAAGCTGTGATGAAAACATCATGTCCTGGCCATTTAAAGCTAACCTAGCATTTCAGCTCATTAATTAAAATGCAGTTTTTCATGCAGGAACAGAATTTGCACCAGGCACACACCGTTAATAACTCTGCAGCTGTGAACTTGTAAATTAGTTACAACTTTTATTCACTCCCGCTTCTCACTCTAAACTTAATTTGTCTCATTCACAATTCTATTCTTCAATTTTTTCTTTTTTTTTACATACTCAACCAGCTTAACATTATGATTTTTAGCACACAAAAGCATTCCTGTGTTGAACATTAAGCCTGAAATTTTTGAGGAGGATATAAATAGTTAAAAGGTGGTTAGTTGTTGCCTGAAGTGGACCAGTAGATGCCAGTGTTATTGCAATGGTTTATTATCTGGGTGTCCAAATACTTAAAATGTTTTCAGCTGATTAAAAATGCTGCTGCCAGAGTTTTAATGAGAGTTGGTAGGAGAGATCATGTCTCTCCAGTTTTAGTTTCTCTCCACTGGCTCCCTGTCAAGTCCAGAATTAAATTTAAAATCTTACTTCTAGCCTACAAAGCTCTCAACAACCTAGCTCCATCTTATATTGCAGATCTTATTTTTTCATATTTTCCCAACAGAGCACTTTGCTCTCAGACTGCATGCTCACTTGTGGTTCATAGAGTTTCCAGCAGAATGAGAGGAAGATCTTTTAGTTAACAGGCATCTTGTGGAACCAACTTCCAGTTTCTGTCAATAAGGCTAACTCATTGTCCAGTTTGAAGATTAGGCATAAGTCTTTTCTTCTTGATAAATCCTATAGTTTGGGTTAGCTTGGTTTCCTGAGGTATCCCTTAGCCTATGCTGCTATAGATTTAGACTGCTGGAGGACAAATTGACCACATTTCCTGAAAC
Source organism: Hypsolebias longignatus (assembly GCA_031762435.1). Classification (NCBI taxonomy): domain Eukaryota; kingdom Metazoa; phylum Chordata; class Actinopteri; order Cyprinodontiformes; family Rivulidae; genus Hypsolebias; species Hypsolebias longignatus. Next base: position 8,109,964 of record JARVGV010000645.1, on the reverse strand, counting down.
AGTTACAAATGAATAGTTTGTATTTGTAATTATTTCTATCTTAACATGTGATTTTTGTCTTTCCTCCTGTAGACAGACCTGCTCACCTCCATTCTGGACCTGCCATTCTGTGTCACTTCCTCCTTCCTGTCCTCTCAAAGCAGATGGCCGCTCGTCCTGAGCCTGGTTCTGCTGGCGCTTTCTTCCTGTTAAAAGGAGTTTGTTCCTTTCCACTGTCTCCTTTGTGCTTGCTCAGACTGTGATGAAGTGAAGATTCAACACAATCTGCTGGCTTCCTTAGATAACTTTACTAATTGGCTTTTTATGTATGTGAATGTCTCTGTTCAGTGCCCTAAGACAAATTATGTTGTGACTTTGCACTCTGTAAACAAACCGAATTGAACTGAATTGATACTACTGTAAGTATTAGTATCAAACAAAATCATTGTAATAGTATCAATACTTCAGTTTCAGCTTTTCGGTACAGGCTGCTATGTTTTGCTGGCTTTCCATGGCTGTTTGTGTACACTCTGCTGCTTCCATGTGCCGCTCTCGTCACGACGTGCAACGGAGCAGCCACACTCTGCTCCTCCTCCCCCTCGTGTGCTTTGATGCTGTACCATCATGTGAGTCAAGGTCATCGTCTAAAACTGGTGGTAACACCCCGTTACATCCGTCACTGATCATCTCTGGTTTACATCTCTCTGCTCGCTGTGCTGACCCCTCAGAAAAGATGCTAACAGATGGTCACGCCAGACAACTTGGCGCTGAAGAGAGGAAAAAAAATACACGAGTATTTCATTACCATTTTTTTTTTTTTTTTTGGCAAATGGAGGCTGATAAATGTTTCTGTGTGTAGTTTGTTTTTTATCTGTAGAATATTAGGTTCAGAGGTGCTGATTATTGGCTAAACAGCATGCCCATTTGTTCATTAGCATGTGTTGGATCTCAGGATAGTAAATGCTAACTCGTGGCTCACAGACAAACTATAAAGTGGATGCATTACGATGAAATGCACTTTATATTAAATACAAGTCTGTAAGTGAGGGGTTTGACATTGTTCTGACAATTTCCTCTCATATAGCAAAGCAAATGTCACCGCCGTGCTGCTGAGAGCAAATCTTACCTTCAAAATACCCGTCTATGTGACACATGTTACAAACAGGACATTTAGAGTTATGTAACTGAGGATGAAAAGCCCTTGACTGGGCGCCGCCGTCTCTTCATGATGTTTTAACTTGACTTTTCACATTTTATACACTCGGCCACTGTTTCATAATAACTGCTATATAGAAGTTGAGATCCAGTGACAAGGTTGAACATAATGAGATTCGCCTTCTGGATTTATTACAGCTGACACGAGTTTCTTCTCTGGGTGGACACAGTTTCGTGACCTCTACTTATAAATCAACTCTAAAATTCCAAAGGTACGGAACGCTCACAGTTCCAACAGAATAAATCTGCCTTATTTCATTTGTTAATGCAAATTTAAAGCCACTCTTACATGCGACATCTTGTGCAAACACAAAAGGGTTTGATGTAAAGACTAATCTTTTGTTATTCTGGACTTTTATGTGGGAGCAAAGGGACATTTCTGCACCTCTTCATATACAGTTTGCACTGCTATCAGCTGTACAGAGATTCAGATTAAGCAGATTCATTTAAGTAGGTAATACTGAATAATTATCGTCATTGTTCTCTCCTTTTGGGAGTTTTTCTGCGAAATTAGACTGAAGCAAAATCATTTATTTAAAGTTTTCATTATTATACACATGCTTGCTGCTGTCTGACAGTAAAACATCTTTAATTAAGTAAATATGTGTTTCTAAATCTGTCTGAGAAAGACTTAAAGTGCATCTTTGAAAACAGTTAAAAATATCTATTTGAAGTAATTAAATTCTTAAATTCTTCTCAATTTACAAAAAACCAAATCCTACTGAAAACATAAAACTGTAATGACATGCAGCTCGTGTTTTACCAACTTGTTACTGCACATTTGTGTTCTGATCAGAGTTTTCAGCTCACATATCTACTTACTGAAATAACAAACTTGTGAGTGTGCAACATTTAAAGGGATATTTTAGAGTTCCTGAACAAGTATTTTTGTGGAGTTTACAGTAGACAGTGATTTACACTAAACGTTAGTGTTTATGGTTGGAACACAATCTGCTGCAACACAGTTTAAGCACACTTGATCACATACAGTTACGATGCGATGGAGGGGTGATGCCTGAAGATCTTCAAAATTACATTTAACTCAAATGGCTTTACAAATTTTGATGGTGAAATCGTGTGAAATCGTTTGAAATGTTGAAATATGGCCTTAAATGAACACTCTTCTGAGAAGTTAACTCTCTTTTAAATCTTCTATAAAAGTTTTACTTTGGTTCTTCAAACCAATTTTGCTTTGATTGCTGTATGCTGCAGGTAAGATACTGCCTGCTCATCACTACACCACAAAACCTCACATCAATCCCAGTCATGTGATGCTGTAGGGACATCTATTTTAATTACAACTATATGATACTGAATAGAACATTTATCATCATCATCACATTATTATCTACAACATTGTTGTTAATTTTATTGTTAATGTTAATAACAACACTGTTATTATTAATGCTGTTGTTAATAATACTGTTGTTAATGTTAATAATAATGCTGTTGTACATGTTATTAATAATGTTGTTAAATAATGTTGTTGCAATGATGCTGTTGTTAATATCAGTAACACTGTTGTTAATGTTAATAACTTATTGCTACTGTTATTAATAACACTGTTATAATAACACTTTTGTTAATGTTATTAATAACACTGTTATTAATAATGATGTTGCTAATGTTATTAATAACACTATTGGCAATGTTGTTGAGAATAGTATTATTATTAATAACACTGTTAATGTTATTAATAATGCTGTAGTTAATGTTATTAATAATGCTGTTTGCAAGTTTGGTTTCTACTGGTTTACCAGCCCTACTGTATCTCATGGGACAACTTTTCCGAAATAAAAAGCAGAAACTTGATAAATGATGTTACCTTGTTTGTGAATTAATTTCACACTCCCTGATTTAGAAAAAAAATAAAAATGAATGTAATACACTGATCATTTGTGGGAATGAATGAAAGTGCCATTCTAACAGAAAACTCTTCTTTTTCCCTCCAACAACAGATAATAGTTTGGCCGTGAATTTTCTGCTTTGAAGAATAGATTTTATTTATTTATTTATTTTTTAATCTATTTGAGCAGTATGAACTACATTCAGATGGAACGACAAACATGTTTTTTCTAGAATGACACTTTTAAGTCATTGCAGCTTTTACGTTCTTAAAACAAGCAAACTTGAGCATTACAACCATGCGTTAAAGCTAATTTAACGTTTTTCTGAGTGTCTTTTATCATTGATTATTCTAAAGATAAAAACCTCAGATTTCCTGTTTTTTTTTAAGCTCTTATCGGATCAGAACTCTTATCTGCATGGTTCTATTGATTCCTTAGTACTCTTATGACACTCAAAGAACAGGAAGGAGATGCTTGTATCTACAGAACCAATGCCAGTGTGTCATCTGTGAAGAACAGATGGTTATCAGTTGACTATCTCATGCTTTTGTTACGTGCTCTTCTTCTTTTCTTTGAGCTACCTACAAACACATACCTCATGGGCTTGAAGATGATTTCTGAATATGTATCAGAGGGAGACAGAGCGCTCTTCTGGAAGTTTGTTCGTTTGAGAATATTGGACCGAATGGGCTAAATGTTTCCTAACTTCTTGTCATTGCTAATCAGGAAAATGTCTATCTTTTTTTCGAATTGCCGACGACACGTTCATTCTGCGACTCTTAATCTTATAAGCACATTACAGAATCTGTGCCTGAACCAATTATGCGTGATGAGAAAAGGATATCTGAGTTCTGTCTTGTTGCATTATAAATCTAATTCTTCACACAAATCATTTACATGTGACCCTTGTCTGAGCCCCTGAGTTTTGAGGATTCATTGTCCCTTAATGGTATGACATGCTACTAAAGCAATTACGTTTCCACGTGGCAGACGGATGTTTGGAGAAGTTAATTTGCTGTCGGTACACTTGACATGTACTGTATTTACTGAGAGACAGAGAAACACATTTTCTATTAATGCAATAAGTAGAAGGAGAAAAACTGCAAACTTTAAAGACAAACAAACTGTGCTTGCCTTAAACAAAAAGCGATTACAGTTGTCTTAGTACAACATAAATGAATAAATTTTCCAGAGGTAAATTTCATATTTATTGTTATTATTGCCTGTTGCAAAGGGCGAGGAGCAAAAATGTTACTGACGATGTCTGCTTCTTCATTTGTCTATAGAACGCTCCTCTTTGAATAGACAACAAGACTCTTGACCTTGCACATATGGTTCTACATTAATTTAACTTTACTAAGTGATCAAAGTTAATGCTCATTAATCCAGGTATAAATCCAAAAATGTTCAGTCAGTTCATCTGTATATTTTTTCGTTGTCGTCGTTGTTGTCGTTGCCGAGACATTTTGTCCTTCTTCCGAAGAACTTCTTCAGTCTGAGGAACCTACCAAACCAAACTGAATCCCAAAAACAGCTCACTCACAAAGTGAAAAAAAAAGTTTGCTGGTGATAATATGGTCTTCAAGGCCCACCCTCTCCCCCATCAACTCCTCTAAGGCAGACCATGGGGAGAAAGATCACAACAGCCATGAAGGGCAATCCAGAGACAAATGACAAGACACAAAGGGAGCTGAATATATGCAGATACTAATGAGGACAAATAACAGACATGTTTTGATTGGCATTGGACGCTGGTAAGACAAGGGCTGAACATGAGGAGGAGGAACACAGGGGTGACTGAAACATGAAGAAACAGAAAAGACAGGACAAAACCCCAGAAAACCTACAGTCCGGAACCTGGTTCTGTTAAATGTTTCTTCCTCATGAGGGAATTTTTCCTTTCCACTGTCACCTTCATGCTTGCTCAAGATGAGAGTTCTGTGATGGAGTTGAATTCAAAGCAGTCTGCTCCTCAGATAAATAGTGGTAACTTACTTTACACACACACACACACACAAACACACACACACACACACGCACGCACGCACACATGCACATACGCACACACACACACATCAATGTTTCAGTTCAGTGCCCTGAGATGACTTCAGTTGTGAGTAGGCACTATATTGTTGCAAACAGCTGGTGCTGGTAGGCAGGCAAGGACGCAGGGTGTATATATAAAAAAAGAGATTTATAAACAAAACAAGGAGCTGACAGCACAGTAAAACAAAGCTATAACAATGAGGGGGGTACTTAAGATACAGACCAGTCATCACCAGTGAACAGTAGACAAGGCCAGTACAAGGACTAACACAGAGACAGACTTTTATACAGGAAACACCAAACAGACCAAGTGATAACACATGTGAGTAATCACAGATGCCAGAGAAAGAGGATGCAAGACATGAACATGACACGAGATGGGACTAGATAAAGAAACACCAACCCTATAATGAGAAACAGAGGATTGGGGGAACACAAACGCATAAACACGACACCAGGGACAAAACCACAACTCCTATGTATAAATAAACTGAACTGAAATTTAATTTAGACTGGAACACATTGAAGACAACGTAATCTGCTGACTTCCTTCATTCCATAGATAAATAGCATTATTAATGGGCATTTATAATAGGCTATATGAATGTTTTTGTTCAGTGCCGAGATGACTTCTGTTGTGACTTGGAGCTATATAAATAAACTGAATTTAATTGAATTGTTCCTCCAAGGGATAACTCAGTCAGTTTAACAGATAGAGCCAGACTGGATGTGGTAGTAACTGAGAGTTATTCTCAACACATTCTCTAAATGCTATAACATCTTAAGCAATGTCACCATATCACCTGAAATTATGCATAACATCATTTACATTTGATATTAAAATATTTGTTTATTTGCAGGTGCAGTGGTGGCAGCAGCAGCTAGTTGTGTCATTTCCTGGAGAAATGTATTGATTTTCTTTTAGAAAACCATGCACTGTAAACTGAAGGAGGTTTAAAGGTGTATAAAGGCTGGATCACTACATGTTTTTTTATTTTTTAGATTTGCTTTAAAAAGGAACAATCCGTTCTGTCACATTGATTATAGCCAGTACCATCAGAATCAAACTCTTCTTGTAAATCAAGGTTGTACTAGAAGCTATCTATGGCAGGTACGATATAAATTGTTGCTAACTTTTCCACAAAACCCCACTTCAAAAGATATTAAATATCCCTTTAAGGATATGTAGCCTATTCCTGCTCTATGGAGAGCATTAATGTGGATAAAGGACTTTTCCCCTTCTTTTCATCAATCTTTTACCTTGCAAATACCATGATTGTTTGAACATCATCAGCCATAATATGTTAAAGCAGTTGGATTCAGATATATTTTTAATTGGCTCACTTCATAAGGATTAGTGAAAAGTGGTTGCTTTGTAAATCCTTGTTTGAACGGCTTCCACTTCATTTGTTCTATCAAGAGGTACATTTATTGCACTTGAGCCAATAATCCCAATGATCACAGGAGCTCCCATCCCTCTTCTCTTCCCTCAGATATTGTCAACATAAAGTATCTGATATTGACCAAGTGCTATCTCTCAGATCCCAGAATTCAGAGATTCATTCAAACTGATCCCTTTAGGACTTGAAAGTGGATTAGCTCTTGTCATAATTGTATATTATAGGCCAGGATGATGGCGTAAAAATAATGAGAAGAAGCTCATGTGTTTGGAAAGAAAAGCTTTATTTATTTATTTATTTATTTTTTGTTGGCGCTTAATTTAAGAGACACTTGAGAAGTAACAATTTGACAATGCAATTACAGCTCAACATTTCTGAGTTGTTTATCAAAATAACTTGAGATTTCATATGCAGTGGAGCAGCCCAAATCTATTATTCCCTCAGTCACGTCGCACTTGATATGCCAATGCAGAAAAGCAATACAATTTCAGTCCTTAGCCACCACACTCATTAATGTCCTCTCTGAAACACAAACCTAAAGAGTGCCCTGCCCCACAGGGGACGGACATATGTAATTATTCTTCTTAATTAGTGGTCTAAAAGTGTAGCTGATTAAGTTGTGAGATGGGACTTGACTAATTCAATTCTGGCTGCAGTCTGCATCAGTTTGAGTGCATCTGGTCATTGACTGAAAATAACAATTCTTGCTGTGCACTCAAGGATAAAACACTCAGACCATTAGATCTCACCTGTGAGATACAAACAGAGTGATCAGAGCGAGGCCCGTGTTTACGATGGCACTGCTGGGCAGCTGAATTGTATTTTCCTCGTTTTCAGATACAGAATAAGGTTATAGCAGCTATAGTGAGCGCCACAATTGTGATTAAATGTCACTGTCTGGTTGGGAAGCAGCAAACCACCATCGCGCCTCACGCTGCCGTTTAATTATTTGATTATCATCTCTCCGAACCAACCTTTAATTTGTTTTTTAAATTTAAGAGACAATGGGGGTAGTTAATCAAATTGAAAGCTCACACTGATTAATTTCAACTAAGGTAATGTTTGTGAACAGATTTTCAGATGATTATTTTTATAAATATGTTCAGTAAGTGTATAAATCACACAAAATTTAGTTTGTTTGTTTAGGTTGTATTTGAGTTGAGGCTCTTGACAAACAGAATAAGACATATTTTTGACTCTTCTTGATTGGTTTTACAGTTTATAACCATTTATAGTTAAGATGGGAATTAAAAAAATGGATTAAGTTTGGAAAAAAATAGGATAAAAGTCTTATACTGTAGTTTTAATTTTATGTTTTTTTCTTTTTTTTTTTTTACATTTATTTATACAGGTTAGTCTCATCGAGTCAAGTGGACTCATTTTCAACAGAGACCAAAAGAAAGTGGGGGTAAAGGACAGTGCTCAAGGGCCCAGAGTGGGGCAAATGAGGGTGGAGGCAGGTGTGAGTACTTCACCTTATCCACCCACATTTTGATGTTGTCAATCCGGGGAGTTGACCTTCTGATCACGGACCCACCTTCAACCTCTGCACCACCACTCTCATAACTATTTTGCAGATTGTTATTTGTCCCTGGATTTCTTTGCATGTTGCTGTTGTTTTTCAATTTTCTTCAGCTTGTCTCAGAACTGCTTGACCTAAAGTGCCAGCATTTTACATTTACCCGGTACTTTGTATACAAATGTTGTAAATGTTTCCCCAAAATGTGAAAATCAAGTCTTATTTGTCACAGTGGCAACATTCATTCAACCTTTATTTAGACAGGTTAATCCCAATGAGCCTCGGGGACTCATTTACAAGAGAGGCCTGGTTTCAACAAAGAGTGATGACAATAGTGGACAAAAATGACAATAATAGACAATCATAAAGGATGAGTACAATTTTTTTTTAACAAGTGAAAATAAAATGGTAAAAAGATAATTAAAAGGAAAACTGGTGAAAAACAGCTTTGTTGTAAGGTGTTGTAGAAAACTAAAAACAGGAACATGTCTGTCAGAGTAGCACTGCAGCTCCAAGATGACCGCATCAGCTGACGGTCATTTACCTGATGAGCTCCAACACTACATAAGGCTGCAGTCAAGTTCTTCTCTTCGCTGGAGCATTGATTCCTCTCCTGGTATTTATGCTTCTGGCCAGTACAGGCAGTCCTCGAGTTACGGCATTTCGGACTTACGGCGCCGCCCCCAGTGACGTCATCACACCTCCCATTGACTTTTTTATGCAGTATTTTGTGTTTTTTTTTAATTTTTTTGAGGGTATTGTCTTAGCTAACTGCTTGGAAATACAGCAAAACGGCGTTTTAAGTACGCTGTTGTTGTGTTACATTGAAAAAAAACGTGTTTAAAACGCTATTACCGTTCGCCACGTGTTTTCAATTCCGGGTTACGTTCAAATCGGTATACGACCGGGCCGTTGTAACGGAACTCTAACGTAAACCGAGGTCCACCTGTATTTAAACTTTGTGAGCAGTACAACTTGAATATCAGCAATGTGTCAAATTCCATTTTGGTTTGTGTGGCTGCATCTGGGTATAAAAAAGAAGACATAGGAGAATATACAGACACATCTGGATGGATTCTTTTTGTCTTTTATCCAAAACACTTTTTCAGTCTGAGGAGCTTGGTGCTACTGTTGCGGACCCCCGACCTGCCTCCAGCTCACGCAGCTTCCAGCTTGGACCTCCCTCAGAAGTTTTAACTCACACTATCGCAGTAAATCAAGGCAACATGAATTAAGTTTTACCATTTGTATTAAATCAAGGCGGGAAAATATTACAGTTTACAGCACTGGCCTCTCCGATACAATTCAACGTGAGATCTTGGAACGGGAGAGCTGGATGCTTTACAAATATATAGGGTCTAGGCCTTCACATCCGGGAGCACAGTCTATCACATGGATAAGTGGGGTGGACTTATTGTGATCTCAATGAATCTTACGTGATCTGACGTGTCAGGAAAAAAATGATACGGTGCACAAAGCCTTTCTACGTGGTGCGGCGAGCCAATAAGGAAATAAATAAATAAAACTATTATTTGACAGATATTGAATCCCTGGGAGATTCTTTTAAGAGTTGCTGGCCCCGTTTAAACCAGTCAGAACAGTCAAAAGTCCATTACAGTCTGTCTCTGAGCAAATCAAAAACCCAGGGTCAGTCTAGATAAAAGACTAACAAGATGCAACAAACTCGGTCTCATAAATAGCATCTTCTCATGGTGGATCAACCAGTTTGCTGGTGACAGCCAGGACTAGCTGTCCATGTGATCAAGGAGGACCATCAGCCTAACAGATGATCGTTAGTGCCCTGATCGCCGCTTGCTATTCACAGAGGACTGAGTGAAACTAACAATAACAGTAAGAGGAG
>JARVGV010000645.1:8087079-8099997 GCA_031762435.1 Hypsolebias longignatus | reverse complement strand
TGGCTTCTGGGTAATACCAGATGGCTAGGCCTCAGATTGACAAAGCCCCTTGGATGAGGGGTGAAACGTTTCTTTTTTAACAAAAAAAAAAAAAAAACTAAGTCCAGATGACATGATTCAACCTTTTTTGTTGTTAAAATGTATATATTTTAGGTCATGACCAACTGACACAGAGCTAATGTTAAATTACTCTACTAGACCTGACAGACGAGACACACTCATATTTATGATTTGAATGCATTTTTCATTTTATAGAGGAAGGAAGTTTCACTGATGTGAAATGTCAGTCTGTCAATCAATCTGCATTTGATCACTCTGGAAGGACTCGGATGTGTGACATAAAAAAATGAGTTTTGAAATTGAAACTGAATTTAAAACTGAATTTTCAAGCCAAATGAATTCAGTTTCAATTTAGTGAAATTCAGTTTCAAAACAGCAATTCAAATTCAGTTTCTGTTTCAGCCCATATCAAACCATTTGTTGTGCCGTGCTCTCTACAATAGTTATTGAAAATGAATAAAAATGTGAAAATAAATAAAACCGAACCTGTCCCCGTTTCTTAATTTGATAACAGTTTATTCTTTTTTTTGTCTCCGGGCTGGAAATGTCCCCAGATTTAATGTCAGGAATCTGCTCACCTTACTTTAACGCAGCTGACTGGAATCCACACGTGAAGTCCATTTTAATTTGCTGCTGATTTTCAATAACTGCTGAAAGTGTTTCTGATAATAGAGGTCTGCATGCTCCAAAACATACTCTCCAAACTGCTCGAGTTCCACTGACTGAGCATGAAAATTAGCAGCAGCGCTTCGACGTGAACGTGCTACTTTATTTCAAATCATCTGTTTTGTTAAGCACTCAACAAAGCAGAGAGCGAAAAAACAACAGGGCTGTTTTGATGTATTCCATAGAGTCCAACTTTTTTCTCCTTCTTCTCACTTTTATGGAGCAGATGTTAACACCCTGGCACTACAGCCCAGGTGTGAATAATAACATGAAACAAATTCATGTTTTGTTCATTAAAATCTTTTGAGAGCAAAATAAATGTGTGCGCACCTGCTCCACTTCAACATTCGGGTTTGGGAGCACAGAGGAACGCACGTGCTATATTTTAAGACGTGGCAGATCGCACAACTATAGGGAGGTTAATGTTCAGACTTCTATTAGCAAAACCTCAGGAGGAGATAAGTCTCGTTTGTTTCCTGAGAGGAATCAATTTATTTTCCGTCATTACGTATGTCAGGATCTGTGTTTGTTGGTTTTATCATGTGTTTGGATTAGGTTTATTTATTGTTTTGTTGAGTTTACGTGTCTGTGCCATCATTCACTCTCCCTCAGTTTGTCGTCAGTTCAGCTGTGCGCTCAGTCAGCCTGGCATGCCCACTCACCTGTCGTCTGTCCAGGTGTCTCCAATTCATCAGCCCAGTTCTGTATATTATTAGGTCCTGGTTTTAGTAAGTAGACTTTTTGTTGCCACACCAGCCTTTTGTTGTCGTTTTGTTTAGTTTTTTTAAGAGTTTATTATGAGTTCCTCAAGTAGATTTTCATTCTTGAATCTCTGTTGGCTCCTTGTCAAATACAGAATCTAATTCAAAATCTTACTTCTATCCTACAAAGCTCTCCACAACCTAGATCCATCTTATATTAGAGATCGTAATTGTTCCATATTTTCCTAACAAAGCACTTTGCTCTCAGACTGCAGGTTTACTCGCGGTCCGTTTCCAAAAGCAGAATGGAAGGAAGATCTTTCAGTTATCAGGCTCCTCTCTTGTGGGTCTGTCCATGAGGCTGACACATTGTTCAGTTTTAAGACTAGGCTCAAGTCTTTCTTATTTGATAAATCCTATAGTTAGGGTTGGCTTCTTATGCTGCCATACGCTTAGACTACTAGAGGACAAATTGACCTTATTTCCTTAAATGAATTGTTAAAATTGAATAGTTTTCATTTGATACCATTTCTATCTTAACATGTGGTTCTTGACCTGCCATTGTGTATCTGTTCCTCTCAAGCCCAGCCAGTCGAAGCAGATGGCCACTTGTCCTGAGCCTGGTTCTGCTAAATGTTTCTTCCTCCTGAGGGAGTTTTGGCGCTATATAAATAAACTGAACTGAACTGAGTCCAATCTTTTTGCTGCTATCATGTAACATAACTAAAAGTGGATCCTTTAAATTGACTTTTCATGTGAAAAATTCTTAACTTATCAATAGAATGTCTAATATATTTAAAGAATCTACCTTTAAATCAATGTAATATTTGAAGGTGGAGCCATCACAACACCATAGGGTAGATTTATAATAGTGGTGTTTAACAATGCAACTAGCAAAAGTCGTTTTACTTTAGGATTATTTTTATACATTGAAAATAAAAACATTTTCATGCAAGTTTTTTTTATATAAATTAAAGAGCAACATGATAAGACTGATACACTTTAAGAATAAATGGCTTGTTTATAGTAACAAAATCACTAACGTTAAATGCAATTCATTAAGAGCTGCTGTTTTTGGTGTATTAGTTTCGTTTTTGTCAAATTTAACCATTCTAATTCACGTCACCTGACTTCTTGTTCTGAAAAATATGAGGTTAAAGAAAAAGAATGATTTTTGTTGTCTTTTATTTGTTAAAAGTGAGTCAAATGCTGTAACAAGATGATCCTGAAATCACATCACTTGAATCGTTTTCTCGGTTTAACGCGTCTCATTACCATGCATGATGTAAGATGAGCTCCTTCCACTTGGTGCGTTGCAGGTGGTTGTGTGAATTTCCACACCAGTCAGCTGTGATGGCGGATGGATGCTTCTCGAGCTGCACACATGACAGGAAGTGAAAAGTGCTGCTGCTTACCTGTTGAGCTTCGACACATGGAGCACGATGAAAAGATTTTCACTCAAGTGAGCACACAGCTGGGCTCTTTATGCAGCTTTAAAAAGGAGGAAAAAAACTCAAATTATTACCTTGAAACAAACAAAGCAGACATAGCTCAATAATCCTCTAATTCAGTATGAGGAAGTGCTTTGAACACGGTAGGTTGCATGCAAAGTACACCTGCACGCTCAACCCTGAAATTACATTTCTATACAAACCTAATTGTTTACCCAATTCTATTTTAGGTGCAACATAATCCCTGACTGGATTACATGCAGACACTTTTCTTTCTTAATGTCTGAAGCTATAAATCATGACCTACACTGAAGTAAGTGGGATGTGTCTGCGAAACCAAAAACACAGTTAATAGTCCAAAGTGCAACATTTAGTGTCATCTACTGGCATAAATACATAATATAACTATTAGTAAGTCAATTCAGTTGAATTGAATTGAATTCAGTTTATTTATAGCTCCAAGTCACAACAGAACAGAAACATTTATTTATAAAAATAATAATTTAACAATATTTGTCTGCGGAGCCAACTGCTTTAAATTTAACACCATCGCAGAAATCTTATCTTGAGCAAGCAAGAAGGCGACAGTGGAAAGGAAAAACTCCCTCATGAGGAAGAATTCTTTAGCAGAACCAGGCTCAGGACAAGCAACATCTGCTTCGACTGACTGGTAGGAACAGATACACAATGACAGGTTGAGAATCACGTTAAGACAGAAATAGTGTCAAATGAAAACTATAATTTTAGCAAATATTTTCAATAAATTTGGTCAATTTGTCCTCTACTAGTGTAAGCATATAGCAGCATAACAAGCTGACCCTAACTATAGGATTTATCAAAAAGGAAAGTCTTAAAACTGGACAATGTGTCAGCCTCACGGGCAGAAACTGGAAGTTGGTTCCAGAACCTGTGAGGCGAGCAGGTCGGATTACAGCTGACCCTTCTCACCCTGCATATGAACTCATTGAACCACTCCCCTCGGGCAGGAGGCTTCAGTCCATTCGGACCAGAACCTCCCGCCACAAGAACAGTTTCTTCTCATCTGCCATCGGACTCTTGAACACACATAATCCCATTACTGTATAACTCTGCTTTGGTCACTTTATCACTGTATTTTAACTGCACTATTCCATTTGCACATTTTTTTCTGAATATTATATTGTATTGTTTTGGTTGGTGTGTACATATGTTTTCTTTTATCTTTTATATTTTATTTGCACCTTTATGCCGAAGCAAGTTCCTAGTCTGTGAATCCTGCTCATTGACAATGGCAATAATAAAATGACTGACTCTGACAAGAGAGGAGCCTGACAGCTGAAAGATCTTCATCCCATTCTGCTTTTGGAAACTCTAGGAACTGCGAGTAAGCCTGCAGCCTGAGAGCGAAGTGCTCTGTTGGAAAAATATGGAACAATTACTATCTCTAACATAAGATGGAGCTAGGTTGTTGAGAGCTTTGTAGGTTAGAAGTAGGATTTTGAATTATACTGTATTCTGGACTTGAGGGAGCCGATGGAGAGAAGCTAAAACTGGAGAAATATGATCTCTCCTATAAAACCAGATGACTCTGGCAGCAGCATTTTGGATCAACTGAAGACTTTTTAAAGACGTATTTGGACGCCCAGATAATAAACCATTGCAATAGTCCAGGCTAGACATGACAAATGCATGAACCAGTTTTGCTGCATCATTTTTAGATAAGATGCTTCTAATTTTAGTGATATTACACAGGTGGAAGAAGGCAGTTCTTGTAACATTTTTAATGTGGGGGATAAAAAAAACATGTCCTGATCAAATATAACACAAAGATTTTTAATATTAGAGCTGGATGTCAGATTAATGCCATGGGGTGAAAGACTGAAAAACTAGTAAATTTGTCCGATACCATAAAAGGCAGGTGACCACATGACTGCATGAGTTATGGTTTGTGTGGGTTTGCTTTTCTCTCCATCTGTTAGCAAAATATTGCATGAACCACAAGATTTTAATGAAATTGATGGAAAGCACTTATTGGATGTACATCTGCAGTGCTTTGGAGTCAACTTGATCCAAAATGGCAGAAATAGCTAATAAATTTAATCAAACACAATTCTGTCAGTCAGTTTTAGACATTAATCTAAAATTCAGTATAATTGTGTCGGAGAGAACTCTGAGCACCAACAGATTACCCAATATTTAGTTTAAACTTTGAAGCCATTTAGGAATAACCATGTTGTCAGTTGCCTGTGGCAGCCATCTTGAACAAAAGTTTACTCCAAATGTTTGCTTGTTGTAGACAAACATTCAATTATTACTTTTTAATAAAATATGTCCAGTGGTTCTTTAAATGTTGAAGTAACACACATCTGTGATCATTATCACATGGTTACATCTAATGTCTCATAATTGCTCAATATCACAGCATTAACATTATTTCTGTGCTTTTTAACATGGAGATGAATTTGCATAGATGCGTTGAATTTTTCAATTGGCAAAAAATTGATCAAACAACTGTGAAGAGGAAGAGAAGCTTGTTACAAACAACACTTTAAGCCAAAAACATGGATTTGGCTAAAACCTGCATCATAACAAAGAGGAACTGAGAGGAATGTGAAAGGACTGAGGGGAGAAAGAAATTGTTGTTTTATTATTTCACATCAACTCTGGCTGCTGTTCATAGGCTCATCTTTTGTAACCAGTGTTTGCAATAAGCACTGATGCTAAATAAAACAGACTTTTTTTCTTGTAGCGACTTTGTTACGCTCGTAAAGCCCCCAAAATATAAGCCGAAGAAATCAAAGTGTATAAATATAGGCCCCTCCTCTTTGAACTAACTGAACTGGTTCTTGTGCTTGTTGGATTTGGCTCAGAGAGTTCAGCTGAACTGGTACCAGCAGCAACTAATTAAACACTTAGATGTTGGGAGCAGAAGTATGCAGGGAGAAATAGAGCTTTCCATCTGAATGCTCAGAGTTTCCAAAAAAAAAAACATTAATGAAATCCTGAGTGAATTTCAGGAGTGAACAGATTGTTACAACTGATTTGGACAAGACATGAACAACTAAAAAATAGATAAAATACTTCTTTCTTTGAAGGGATGCCTGTCAGCCCCATGTTCCACTCCAGAGTTTTTAAAAAATATATACATTTTGTGATAAGAATTGTTGAGGTTGGAGTCATTATTGTCACACCTTGAAAATAATTCACACGATATTGTGCAATTTCACACTCCGAGTATGGGATGGGGAAGACTACCAGCTACTACCACATCCAAGTTTAGTTCAATATATGTAAAATTAACTGAGATATAACCAGTTTTGTGTCAGCTAGTATTTATTAGGTGTGGCAGCCATCTTGAATTGGAATGACACTAAAGGGTAATTAGTGACGGACGTATTTCCTGAATTATTCATTTAGTTATATGAAAACTCAACTAGTGATCTATAAGATATTTTGCTAACATGACAGACATGACAGACAAAGGAACACACAAGCCACCTTTTGCAATTCTTTCGATTGATTTTAACTTTGGGTGATCCGTTCGGCCTTTCAGCTTCTTCGTGTATTGAGGTATTCTTCAGCTTTTCAGCAGAAGAATACCTGAAAAAGCTGAATTTAAAAGAAAAGGCTGAACAAAGATGAACCAAAACCAAAGCTGAAATGAGCCTTTTTTTTTTACCTTCAGTGACAGCTGACAAAAAACATTTACCATTATTAAAAAAAGAGGCAGTGTTCATTCTTTGTAGTCAAGTGTAATATGACGTAGAGGAATTGCATTTCCTGAGAAAATGTAGTGTGAATGATTATTGTTAACTGATGGAGTTGAAATCAAGCTGAAATTTCAACAATGCACTGTTAAATTTGAACAGCTGCCATTAAAGCAGGAAAATAAAAGTGAAAAGCAGCAGAAAGATTGAAGGAACACGAAGAAAAGGCTGAATAGAGTAGAAATGTAGCAGAAATTCACAAAGAAGTTGAATAGATTAAAAAAACTGAAAGGAACAAAAATATGCTGCAAAAATAGACTGAAATTAGCAAAACATAAAAAGTTTAATAAAAAAATAAGTTGACATTAGCAGAAAAAGGTTGAAAGAATCACCTAAAGTTGAAACTATTTGGAAGAATTACAAAAAGGTGGAAATTAGCAACAAAAAAAAAGTAAAAAGGCAAAAGAACACCTGAAAAGTAGCTAATAAAAGCTGAACCAAAACAGCTGAAATGAGCAGTAAGATGCTTTCAACAGCACAAAGTGTTTGAAGGATGTGAAGAGAGCTCCATTTTGGATAAGAAAACACAGCTGAAAAAGCTAAATATTTAAAGTAGTAAAAATTGCACGAGTCATGGCAAGAATGTTGATACATGAATTGTTGAAATGGCGCAAAAATTACAGAACGCGTTACATCCCAAAAATCATATAAGAAAAACCGATCTCAAAATCGTAAATGAATAATAAGCATTCACATTATTTAAAGTTTTTCTCGATTCCTGCATTACAACACAATATAGCTAGAAAGTAAATGTATCAAAGGAATTATAGCCCCGTATATGCCAACAAACTGGATCAAAACTACCTCTGCTGATAAATAGTTTACACAGCATGAAGTAAACTTGCAGCCATTTGTGAAACTTTTGCCTTAGCAGAAAGTTTTGTTTCCTGCACTTTCATCTAAACGATGAGTTACTGCCTCCTCTTTTTCTGCAGTGCACAGCAAGCGTTCACAAAACTGCTCTCCTCAGAAACAACCAAAAAAAAGACAATTTAAATGGGCGAGTGTGAGCAGTAATCATTGACTAACTGCGAGATGTTTGAATTTATCACACCGGACCAAACAAGTATGAGAAATACAACTGAGGGGGGAATGAACAAACAAATAGAATGACCACAGTTCTTATTTAGTGTTCAATTGAGGAGTAATATTAGCTCCATTTGTTCTCGGCAGCCACGCAGGTTTCACTCATCAGCTTCAATCAGACGGTCATAAAATGAGAGACGGCGCAGTCAGCGTGCTGAACGTGGGCTGCTCTGAGTCGGAACAGCAAGAAGTGTCGGCAAAGATTTTTATTTTGTCTTTCATTCTTTTTGAAAAACTGGTTAAAACATGGAGAGAAAAGGAGACTTGTAGAAATCCTATTATATTATTAAAAAAGGCAAGGGCAGGGCAGAAACGTTTCTGCCCGTGTGCTTGTCTCTACTTCAAGTCCTGATGCTGCTCAATAATCCAGGTGGATGAATCGGACAACGTTGCGTCTTTCATCCAACCCTTGTCTGTACTGTTAGCAAAATATCTCATGAATCACTGAATGGACTTTAATGAATCTCTCAGATGGCTGTCACAGCCAACTTGCCTCAGAAAACACAAAAATGTGTACATTTCTGTCAGAATTATAGATACTGAATTAAAACTGGATGTAGTCAATGAGACCGATCATCGTTTGTCATGATCTGAGTTTTTTTGTATGTTCATCTGCTTTAGTGCATTTTTAAGGTTGATATTTTTAAGTTCCCTGTGTTCTCTCTGCCATATCTCACTCCTCAGTCACCTCCGGAGTGTTAAGCCTGTCACTCTCACCTGTTCCCAGTCTGTAATCATATCATAATTAAAAGTCCCATCTCTGTTGAACCATGTATCCCTGATGACATTATGAGATTATTTATGAATAAAATTATTTCAGAGAGAAAATCCTAACCATCCTTCCTTCTACTATCCCTAGTCCCCTGTCAAATGAGATACGTTTAAAATTTTCACTAGAGTCTGATTTGTGTTTGGACTGTTTTTGTCCTGTTGAGTTCTCTGAATTGTCAAAAATAATAGCCTCATCCAAACCATCCACATGCCTGCTAGATCCCATATAAGTGAATTCCATTCACCATTCAACTGCTTGTCTTTTAGCAAAATAATCCATGAACAACTAAACAGCTTTCAGTGAAAATTTCAGAAAGTGGTCTTTAGATGTGCATCTACAACTGATTAACCCAATTGACAACACAAAAATGTTTATTTCTCAGTGATTTTATTAATAATGAGCTAAAGTTTGTTGTGGTCGTAGCTGACAGTCATTCAAAACAACTATGATAACAGATCACAATATTGCTTGAAATTGTGCATAATGTCATTTGCAAGGTGTGGATAGTTTTGACTAGAAGATGATTTTAGATTTCAAAAGATAAAACATTAGCAGGAATTCAGTCAGGTGATATGCATTCTTTCAAGGAATCATCGGGCTTATTCTGCTTTTATTTTCTGTCGTTTCCTTTAAACATAGGTCTCAACATCCTCAACCAAAATCTGATTCCTGTCTGTTGTTGGATCAGCGACAAAAACAAAAAAAAAAGCCTGCTGGTTACACCACTGAACTCAGTCACTGAAGCCCACTGGCATCCCAAATCAAATTCAAGTCACTAATGCTTTCCTACAGAGTGACTTCAGGATCTACAGCCAGCCATCTAAACTTAATCATACAGGCTCATGCTCCTTCTCGACCACTGAACTCCCCTCTGGAACAACTTCTTCCTGCACGCAAGGCAGGATCAGAACAGGCTGTTCTCATTCAAGGAATCACAACAAGCGCTCCGCATCAGGACACAGGCATCCCTCTCTATACTTTAAAAAAAAACTCTTATGAAGACTCGTTTCTGCGATCACGTCCACGTTTTAACATCTCTGCAGGCATCGGGAAGAGTCAGGAACACTGGCAAACTTCTGCTACTAAGGTCACGTCGGTGTGTAAATCAGAGTCGGCATAGTTGGAAACTGTCAAAACATTAGCGGCGGGTGTTGCAATACAAACAATAAAACATGTCATGCACAATGTTTTCTCCTTTGTCATCACTTCTAAAACAATCTCTAAACAGCACAAACACGTTTGAGTGCTTTTATTTCAGATTGTGGGGAGACATGTTGGTTTGGGTTATTTTTTATATACTATATGTTTTTTGTCTGAGTGCACAAATTTATTTGTCACAGTTGATTTCTAGATGTTTCCATTTTCCATTATGGCTCATGAATATCTTATGAACCAAGAGATGGATTTCCACGAAACTTTCAGAAAAATAATACAGGTAGTCCCCGACTTGCAAACAAGATCCGTTCCTACGCCCGTTCGTAAGTCGAAAATCGCCGTACGTCAGAAAATACGTCCAAACGGCATCTCATACATCCAAGCACCTCATACATACAGTACTGTATTTTTTACCAAGCACTTAGCCTATCCTCAAAAACCACATACATGTAGGAGCCATAACAAAGGAAAAAAAGTGTTAATTTCTTACTGGGCGCTGGTTTCTTTCTCCGTCTGTTAGCATGATAGCTCGTTGGACGTTCAGCCTCTGCAGTTTCCTGCTGCTTCGCACGGTCCACAGCATTTAAAGCAAGGTCTGTTAGCATGTTAGCTCATGCACCTCCGGCCTCTGCAGCTTCCTACTGATTCGCGCGGTCCACAGCATTTAAAGCAAGGTCCGTTAGCATGTTAGCTTGTGCACCTCCGGCCTCTGCAGCTTCCTGTTGTTTTGCGCGGTCCACAGCCTTCAAGGCAAGGTCTGTTAGCATGTTAGCTCGTTGCACGTCCAGACCATCCAACCTCCTGTAAATTTCCAGCTGTCTCCGCTGTTTCTGCTGTCAAGCTACTGCTTCTTAACGTCAAACAGGAGGTACAACCGTAACTTGGCTTTTCA
The DNA here is from genome assembly GCA_031762435.1 of Hypsolebias longignatus. Classification (NCBI taxonomy): domain Eukaryota; kingdom Metazoa; phylum Chordata; class Actinopteri; order Cyprinodontiformes; family Rivulidae; genus Hypsolebias; species Hypsolebias longignatus. The sequence goes on along the minus strand of JARVGV010000645.1, from coordinate 8,089,468 downwards.
AAATAAAAATTTTCAAAATATTTTTTTAATGAGATGCGTGATGTACGTTGTAAGTCGAGACCGCCGTAAGTCGGGGACTACCTGTACTGTCTTTCATTGTTGCTGAAGGTAGTACAATGAAAACATGTCTTTTTTGCATGTGATCAGATTTGATCTTTGGCCATCTTTGGTGCAATCTGAATACATCTCAGACACATTTATTTCTGTTCCTACTCTTATGTGCCGTCTTGGACGGATTAAAACAGACAGCTAGTTCAGAGAATCACCACTCTTCACATGGTTTTTGGTTCAGATATGAGAGTAGATAATAATCAGCATGTTGATTTAATTATGATGACGTAATGCTTGGTTGCTTAACTTGTTGCAATCCTTCAAGGAATGCCTGAAGTAAACATTTTGGATCGTACTAACATATTTTGGCATCAGCAACAGTTTCATTGTAAGATCTTGATTTGTGGGAGCACATTTTTATGTAGCTTTATTTTTTCGAGCTTTTTCATCACAATAAAATGCTTCTGTTCAGTTAAGATGCTTCCTCTTATTAGTTTCAGTTTGTCTGGTTAAATTAGGTTAAATACACGAGTGCTAATTTTAGGTAATTTCACTCCAGTGCTTCTTAAACTTTTTATCTTGTGAGTCATAAAATAAAGTTGCAGTCTCATGACTTCTCTTGGTTGAAGTAAACAATCCCCGCTAAGAATTTGCTTAAAATAAGTTTTCAACTGCTGTTGTTCACCCATTTTTCACTGCTGTTAGATATCTTTGTAACACTTAAGGGTAAATCCGACATTTTCAAAGTAAATTTTATTCCTGATAATTTGACCTTTTAAAGCAGGGGTGTCCAGTTCCAGTTCTGGAGGGCCCATAAAACAATAGCCAACAAAAATGACTAAAGCACAAGTGTGGTTCAGGTTGTGTAGAGCAGTAGTTCCCAAAGTTACGGTCAGGAACTCATAGTGTGTCATGGGAGAAAGTGTTGAGTCTTTAGAACAAGGGTGTCCAGTTCTGTTCTGGAGGGTCACTATCCTGCACGTTGTACCTGTTTCCATGCTTCAACCCCTGATTCAATGCTTGAATGACCTCTTCAGGTTCTGCAGAAGCCTGTTCATCACCCATGGAAGACAATGTTTTATAGAATGGAAACACACTTCTGCACTAAAAAGCGCAACTGAAAAAAAAAAAAAAAAAAGAAATATATCCACTACAGTTTAAGATTGCAATCGTGCCTAGTTAATTTTATTGTTTTAAACAGAAAGCCTATTCAAACAATTATGAGACAAACAGGCTTTGGGTAAATTTGATCTCAAATTTGTTTTTGTCTTATTTTAGTTTTGTTCCCATTAGCTTCATTGTAAGGTGATAATAGAACTGTGTGGACAAAAAGGAGGCTTAGAGGTGTTACAAACACCTTAAAATGTGTGCACCGTTTGGTTTAGTTCTAACAACTATTGCAGTCATTGCAATGCCATGTTCACACATTGACTCTGGCTGCAGTAGTTCAGTAATCAGAAACATTGTTCTTGGAATCTCAAAGTATCGGGCTGACCCTAGATTGTTACCAGGAAGGAAATCTGGTGTAAAATAAGTTTTACATCCTTTATGCAACTTTGCTTGCCGTGCAGATCTCTGCAGAAGGGAACAGCTGAAAGAAAAGGGTGTTGTCAGCAACCTGCCAAAAATTTTAAAAAAGGATTTCTCTCTGACAGTTTATTGATCAGTTCATACCTTTCAAAACGCTGGGGAACTAAAAGGTGAAACAGATGCTACTTTTTAAACCCTCCTGTACCCAGTCACATCTATTTCCACTTAACCAGTGAGAACCTTGAGTCTCCTCCCCAATCTCTAAAACAAACAAACAAACAAGCAAATGAACAAACAAAAAACAAAGACAAATAATCATGTATATACATTATTTAAGATTTGGGAAGTTTTTTTTAAATCACAAGTGTATAAATCAAAGCATGGAGAGTCTTTTGTGATTCACCATCTGTTTTTTGAGCAGTCACTAAATGAAGGTGGCTGTCACAATGTAAAGGTCTCTGAGACGTTGCTCAAAGTGGCTCTTCAAAGACTGATGAGAGCAACATTATTGACCTTTACAATTCTCTTATCTTGATTTCCACTCAGTTTTGATGGAGATTCAAAAGTGTCAACAAGCAAAGTTAGTCATTTTTGAGAAGCGTTGAAGGATGCAGGTATAAGCTGTTGTTTCCAGTTTTTGATCTTTGTGGTCTCTTGACCATTTAAAGGACCACTGACATGATATTTGAACTTTGCATAAAATGGCACAACATATATATCTTGTATAATTAAACTATGTTAGTTTTTGCAAACAAAATGATAAATATATGAAAATTTCATCCAAAGTCACTATACATTTGACGTTGTG
>JARVGV010000645.1:8063229-8074503 GCA_031762435.1 Hypsolebias longignatus | reverse complement strand
CAAAATCAAAAACAAGAACATGTCTGCATTGGTTTTTGCCAGGATTCCAACAGATTCTTAAAACCATTTAGAGAAGTAAGGGTCGAGAGCTTCAGATCTCGATATTCTTATTTGATATTCTTATTCTCAGATATTCTTATTTGCAGGCAATCGTAACTCGTCTTAGAAATTAGATTTTAGAATTTGGAAATTTTTTTCTTCCTTTTCAAATTCATTTTTTTCAGATATTCAAATGTCATTTTTTATATGACCGCTGAATTATGTAGTTAAGGGTTTGTTACACCAGCATGGTGATGCAACTGGTAGAGCTGCTGTCTCTCAGCGAGCAGGCTACCCTGGTTCAAATCCGGCCTTTCTGGGTGGAATTCGCATGTTCTCTCCATGCATGTGTGGGTTTTCTCCGGGTACTTTTATTTCCTCCCACAGACCAAAAACATGCATGTTTGCCTGATAGGTAACTCTCGGCCATAGGTGTGAGAGAGATTTAATGGTTGTTTGTCTCGTTTTTCTCTGTGTGTCCTTGTGATGGACTGGAGACCTGTCCAGGGTGTACCCCACCTCTCGCACAGTGATAGCTGGACATGGACACCAGTGACCCAAAAAGGAAAGAGCGGCTAAAAAATAATGAATGGATGGGTCTGTTTATATCCCTTTAAAGTTTGTTGTTTAGAGTTTTTTTTGCTCGTTTAGCACATCGTGTTGACTCATGACAGCAAATTGATTTTAACTGGTGCTCGGCTCTCCCTAGGGAACCAGGATTTTATCATCCAGATGTTTGGTTTTTTTTTTCCGTGTGGCTGCGAGTTTGTCTCTTGCTTGTTTGTATGTTTCTTGAACTTTTTTTTTAATATAGTAAGCTTAAAGTTTTTAATTATTTATATAAACTAGTGTTCAGGGAGGGACAGGGAGGAGGCTAGAGAAGGTCAGCCTGGGATTGGAAAGTTGCAGATTTTAAATCCTTGGACTGACAACTAAAATTAGGGTGGGAAAGGTAGAGTACCCACATCTGCCTCCACCCTCATTCTCACGACACGTGTGTGTATATAGGGTTTGGAGTGGGCACACAGTGACATATAGGTGGTGGGTTGTGTAATAATTCTCACCTCCGGGACCTGTGCCTACTCTCATATGTAGCATGTAGACATTTAGGGTTCTGGGCAAGGGTTGGTGGGGGTGCCTGCTCTCTGGGGAGGGGGGGAGGTGGTGGTCTGTTCTGGTCACCGCCTCATCCCTCCATTTTAAACGCACTATATAACAACATGCATCAACACCTTATTTGAGTGGGAGGAGGAAGGAGTGGGGTCAGCTGGAAATGTCCCCAGACTTAATGTCAGACCATCACGGTTTTTCACTTATCACCGGGGTGGGGGAGGGGGGGGGGTGCTGGAACCTAACCATCCTGATAAATGAGGGACACTACTGTACATTCCCTTTTTTTTTTTTTTGTTTTGTACACATACACCTACAGTAATTGCCAAGCCTTTGTGTTGAGTTAGTTTGCTGTAGCAACCCCTGAATAAGGAAGCAGCCAAAACACAGTGTCTATTACATACATGTCTTTTATTATGGTTCACGTAAACTTTTGACACTTTTTTGAATAAAGAAGAAAACTAAATCTTTGTTGTAAACTTTTATCAATTAAATTGAGTGCTTGCTCCCAAACAAAAACTTAACTTTTTCCACTTCGAATAGTTTGCCTCTGTTGGATCAGGAGCGTTTGTTTGTGAAGAAAAGTTTTAAATCACCTCCTCACTTCCAGCATTACAATTTGTCTGAAACATACCAATAAGTTGACACAACAAGCTGCATTCAGTCCTTTAAATGCACTCGTGTCCACACTGGTACCCCTGAATATTGGTAAAAACATGATGTGCCTACTACTGCAATTTAAAATCAACTCTACTTAAATAATCTTGACTCGCCACAATCCCAGGAGTTACAATTTTCTTCTCGAGGGGACCAAAATCTTTTCCAAAAAACACCCGAGTTGTTTATTTTCTCTGTTCCAAAGCCATACTGCTTTTTGATTTAGAAAAATCAAACACAAATAGACTTAAACAATTGCTCCCAGTTGGACTTTTTTTTTTTTAACCGCATGGTATCTGAAGCGGCGCTGAACTGGGTCACCTTTATGTTTAGCTGCTCGTCTGAAATCACCTTCCTGATGTATAATTCACATGGGAAGATATTCGAGGGACACGTCCTCGGTAATTAAGTTGTGTAAATGACAAGGTCATTAACAAAATTTATATGGTAATGCCGTGGCCCAGAAGGAAATGGGCAGCGGGACCTGTCATGTGGTAGATGCTGACTGCAGCAGCAGTGGGGGCTGATGAGGCTTCCAGTGTTGCATTAGTAAGAAAAATGTTAAACAGCAGGATTTACATAGATGCCACATCATTCATGAGTTAAGACTGCAACCCCATTTTTATTTAAACATATTCACAAAAACAAAGCATTTACATCTTATCCCTTCCGCTTGGTTTATTTTATTATTTTTCTTTGGCTAAAAATAACTCCCCATGTTACTAAGCCAGGGGTCTTCCACACCTTCTGAAGAGGTTCCTTATAACAAAATACATAACATGAACCTGAGTAATTTTTTGTATAGAAGTACATGAAGAATAACATTTTAGCTCCTTACCTGTCCAAACCTTTTGCATTATATGCATGACATCTGCAGCACAAATAGACCAATGATAAAATATTGGGTAACCTGTGTGAGTTTTTTATTTTTTATTTTAATAAATAGACATTATCAGTTTCTATTATATTTGTTTACCTTTAAAGAAAAGGTCAGGCTAATCATGTGACTCGAGCTTCCATGTGGTTTAATGTTAGATTCAGCCTGTTTTGGTCCATTTGTAGGAGTGTTTTAACGGTTACTTAACATATGGGGTCCAGGGGATTGTACCATTTTAAAAACTTTAATCAACACAATCACCCAAATGGAAGAGAGAATTTTATTCTGGACAAAACAAACAAAAGGACAGAGAATCCTTAAACCAGCCAGCAGCTCACAGTCAGATTTGGGCTGCCCCCCTCCTGCTATGGTCCAGGAAAAAAAAATTGCCCGTAAACACACACACAAAAAAACGACTGCCAGTAACAAAAAGTGACAACGAGGCAGGCATTTACAAGGGAAGGAGTGAGAGCAAGCTGTGACATGGAGAGCAGAACCAGCAAACACCAGACATTGACCCCAATACCTTCAGCCTCTCCTTTCTGCCCCTAGCTCCTCTAGCAGGGGGAGGTTGTTCCTTTAAACACACACACTCTAAGAGGCAGTGTCAATAAAGCCTGCTTAAAAGATAAGATGTCTCCCAACTTGCCGATCTAGACATAGATGAATAGGCATAATACACTTTTAAACAAACATGATCTGTGCCCCTCTTGTTTGGGGCCAGATCATCTGGGGGAGGTCTTGATGGAAGCAGCCTGCCCCAACTGTTCCGTTCTGCCCTTGTCCCTGCAAACTGCTCGTTTGGCTGGTTTTGAAGGTGCGAGCCAGCCTGTAAAGCGTGTGGCCCCAGAGGCCTTGGGGCCTCTGTGAAAGAGGACGAGGAAGAGCTCAAGCGGCTCAGAGGGACTATCAGGTGGCCCATCTCACCTCTGAGTTGTAACAGATGAAGACGCTACTCGAGTCCCTCGGGTAGGGGGGTAGTGCAGGTCCGACTGGGGACCCTGACCCCAGGAAGAGTTTGGGGGCGTCTGCTTTTGAAGAGGATGCCATCTCCCTGACAGCAGCTGGAAGTGGTTTTCCAGCGCAGTTTGAACTGGCAGCCGACACACATGAGCCAGACTCATACACCTCCTCCTGCTCTCGGTCGGAGGAGGATGGTTCCATCGTGGGTGCTTTGAGAACTGCTCTTGCTCGGTTGCAGCTGGATGTTACACTAGCTGGTGTCAGGAAAATAACTTCTCTAAATGTCAGCAAAACTAAAGAGATGATAGTGGACTTCAGGAAACAACACGGAGGCCAGCACTCTACCATCAACATAAACAACACTGAGGTGGATCAAGTTAGCAGCTTTAAGTTCCTCGGCATTCACATTACTGAGGATATCTGTCCTGGACTTTACATACAGACACTGTGGTCAGGAAAGCCCAGCAATGACTCTACTTCCCAAGAAGACTAAAGAAGTTTGGTATGAACACCATCATCCTCACAATGGGTGCACCATTGAGCGCCTGCTGACAGGCTGCATCACAGGGTGGTATGGGAACTGCACCAGTCAGATCCAGAAAGCACTATGGAAGGTGGTGAAAAACAGCAAAGGACATCGCTGGTAGCAGTCTCCACCATTCAAGACATCTACCACAGCCGATGTCTGTGTAAAGCACGCAGCATCACTGAGGACCACACCCACCCTGCACAAGGACTCTTCCGTCCACTACCCTCAGGCAGACGATACAGGAGTCTGCCATTGCGTACAAAGACTAAAGGACAACTTTTGTCAATAAGCTGTCAGATTACTAAACTTTCAATAAATAACACTGAACTGGCAGTAACATTGCACCAAGCCACATCTGTGACAACTAACATGACCAATAATAGTGCAGCAGTAATAAACATATTATCTGTCACAAGCTATGTGGGTGTATCAGGTATGAATGATCCCGTATGCATCTAACTTACCATCATAATTCAATCTCAATGTCACTCAGTACCTGTGCAATAACCTGTCACACAACCTGTGTAGTGTGCAATATATATCATGTGCATTTTTAGCTTATACTTATTCATACAAATTCATCCTTCTTGCACAGTTATTTTCTACCATGTTGTTCACCACCTCTTTAGGACCTTGTAAATATTACTTTTTTACATTTTAATCTTGTACCCTTATTGCATGCTTTAATAGTTCTTGTTTGTTTGTGTTTTCAGCAAGTCAAAATTGGTTCTTGTCATGCTGAGCATTTCAATGCACTAACAAAAATGGTTAAATCATGACATCTGGACCCGTTTCTTTGGGGCCGAGATGGTGTAGAGGCAGGGCAGCCGGCGCAGGACCGGAAGGTCCGGGGTTCGATCCCCGGTCACTGCATACCTCGTTGTGTCCCTGGGCAAGACACTTAACCCCGAGTTGCTCCCGTGATCACTGATCTCAACCTCACGTACGGCCGATCCCTCTTCTACCAGTATCATAAGGCGTTCTCCTCCAAGGCTGCTTCCGTCCTGTCCCAGTCGGGGGTTCGCCTGGACTAGTCCGTGCTGGATACGGAACTCTTGGTGATGCTGACCCATGCTCCCACGTGCCATTCGTGCTCGGCAGTTGGCCATCGGAACGCTCTCTGTCCCTTTCGGCCTGCCCCTCCCGCCAGTTCGCCAGGCGACTGGCGGCCTGTCTTCGGATCGCTGTGGCAGGACGGTTGAGGTATTCAACGGCATGCCTATTTGCAATAACTTTAATTGTGGCATTTGTACCTTCCCTAACTGCTCCTTTCTCCATGTGTGTAGCGCTTGCAGGGACGTGCACCCGTGGTCCGTCTGCCCTCGCCGGCCTGTCCCTCGCGGGTCCAAATGTTGATTTCCCGGTCTCTGTCCACCCCCCATCGTGGTCTCCGAGCTGGCTTTGCTGCTGCAGGCCCACCCTGATAGGACCTTCGTCGATTTCCTCCTCTCCGCTCTGTCTCAGGAATTTTTTTTATTGGGGTTTCCCGCTCCCTCTCCGCATCCCTGGTTTGCCCCAACCTGCGTTCGGCGCTCGAGGAACCGGTCGTCGTGGCCCGACTCCTCACTAAGGAGGTGCCTAAGGGCTTCATGGTTGGCCCCTTCGTGTCTCCCCCTTTTCCCCTCTTTCGTGTCAGTCCCCTGGGTGTGGCCACTCGGCAATTTTCCGGTAAGAAACGCCTGATCCTCAATCTGTCCGACCCCCGCTCCGGCCCTCACCCTAGCATTAACTCCCTCATTCCGAAAGCCCCCTTCTCCCTCTCCTACACCTCGGTTGACCACGTCATTTCTCTTATCAAGACCGCCGGCAAGGTCATGCCCGTCCACCCGTCCCAGTGGCACCTTGGTGCCAATTGGGCCGGATCCTTTTACTTTGCGGTGCGGCTTAACTTCGTTGTCGCAGCAGCCCTGGTTTGTTTGATAACCTCTCCGAGGCCCTCTGCTGGATTCTCCTCAACGTCAACAGGGTCCCAGCCGTCCTGCATCTGCTGGATGACTTCCTGTTGGGGGACGCCCCTTCCCCTTCTCCGGGGCCCTCTCTCACCTAGCTCCGCCGGCTCTTTCTCCGTGTGTGTTCCCTTCTCCGACAAGAAGACGGTGGGCCCAGCCACCCGGTTGGAGTTCTTGGGGATCACGCTGGACTCGGATCTGATGGTCGCGTCTCTTCCTGAGGATAAGCTCGCCCGTATCCGGGAGGTTTCTCAGGTCTACGCATCTGCTGTGTCCATCTCAAAACGCCAGCTCCTTTCCTTGTTGGGCCACCTTAATTTCGCGATCCGTATCATCCCCCAAGGTCGTTGTTTTACATCTCGCCTGCTCGACCTTGCGAACTCTGTCCCTTCCCTGCTAGATCGCGTCTCTCTAGATGACGGTTGCCGCTCCGACTTGGCGTTTTGGTATAAATTGTTGGCCGACTGGAACGGTATTTCCTTCTTTTATGACGACGTCGTCCTGTTGGCCGACTCGCTGCAATTCTTTACAGACGCTGCCCCGTCCTCGGGTTTCGGTGGTTTTACCAGGGTAGCTGGTTCGCTGGCACGTGGCCCCCGTCATTTCCCCGGGCGGAATCTTCTACATTTTACGAAATAATCCCTATAGCGGTGGCCTGCTGCCTCTGGGGCTGTTCCTGGAGGAGGAAGCGTATCTCTGCCTTGTGCGATAATCTCGCCATGGTCGAAGCCATCAATAAAGGCCGCTCCTCAATCAAGTCCATCATGTCCTACATCCGCCGCATCACCTGGCAATCCATCACTGATAACTTCATTCTATCCGCTCGTCACGTTCGTGATCATTATAATGTTCTTGCGGACGCTCTCTCCCGTTCTAAATTCCGGGTCTTCTGTCGTCTCTGCCCGTCAGCCGACGCTTCTCCGACACAATGCCCAGACATGTAGGACCTCGTCCTGCATTAGCATGCCAGCCGCTCTCTCCCACAGCTAGGTCGCTGGCCTACTCCTCCTACGCTCGCCTGGACCTTCAAACTGTGCTCGCTGCTCAGCGCTCTCTCAGCTTATAGGTGAACTCTCATGTCAATTACTGGTGGTGGAATCCTTCTACGCTAACTGTCGCCTCCTTTCTTTCTGGCAGCTTGACCAGGCTCGCTCTCCCCTTTCCCTTCTCGGGCAGCCCATGCGGGCCTAACCCCCTTTCCCTCTCACCTCCTGGCAGCCCTTGCGGGCCCTCACTCTGCGGCCCATGATGACTCGGCCCACCTCTCTTTCTATCTCACTTCTCTGGCAGCCCATGCGGGCTAGCAGCCTATGCAAGCTCACTCTGCGGCCCATGATGACTCGGCCCACCTCTCTATCTGTCTCTCCTCTCTGGCAGCCCATGCGGGCTACCAGCAGCCTATGCAGGCTCACTCTGCAGCCCATGATGACTCGGCCCACCTCTCTATCTGTCTCTCCTCTCTGGCAGCCCATGCGTGCTACCAGCAGCCTATGCAGGCTCACTCTGTGGCCCATGATGACTCAGCCCACCTCTCTTTCTATCTCACTTCTCTGGCAGCCCATGTGGGCTAGCAACCTATGCAGGCTCACTCTGCGGCCCATGATGACACGGCCCACCTCTCTATCTATCTCTCCTCTCTGGCAGCCCATGCGGGCTAGCAGCCTATGCAGGCTCACTATGGGCCCATGATGACTCGGCCCACCTCTCTATCTGTCTCTCCTCTCTGGCAGCCCATGCGGGCCCACTCCTCTGCAACCTGCGGTGACTCGGCTCTCTCTCTCTCTCTCTCTCCCTTCTGGCAGCCAATGCGGGCTCTCCCCTTGGCAGTCTTTCTCCTCTCTCTCGCCCCTCTGGCAGCCCTCCTTCCGAGCTCCCTCTTCTTCTTCTGGCCAGACCCTCGCCAGCTCAGCCCCGGCTCCCTTTGGGGGGTGGATTCCTATGATCCATCTCCCGTCGCCGGACTCGCATGCTCACAGCGGTTCGGCATGCACGTCCCCGCCGGGGCCCGAGCGCCAAAGAAACTCTCATCAATAAAACACTCTAATTGTCTTCCTGTCTTTTTGTGTGAGTCTCTCCAGGTTGAAATGATAATTCTTCAGTTTCAAACTTTGGTATCCTCCAACATTCAAACCAACTATTTTTTAACTTCCAGACAGGAGATGATGCGCAATAACATTTTTAGTATTTTAACAGTAACATGTTGTTTGAAACACCGTCTGGTCCAAACCAGCATCCAGACCATTTACAGTTTGACATTAAATGTGTGAGAAAATCAATGAACTGATTAAATAAACTAGGTTAAAAAAAAAACCTTGGTGTTCTTTTTGATCAGGATGTATTTTAACACCTAGATTAAAAAAAAAGTTAGCAATGCTTCCCTCCTTCTGCATAATATCTCTAAAATTAGAAACATCTTGTCCAGAAATGATGACGAAAAGCTGTTTCATGCATTTGTCACATCTACACTGGACTATTGCAATGGTTTATTATCTGGATGTCCCAAGTCTTGAGCTGATCAAAAAAAGCTGCTTCCAGAGTCTTGATGAGTTGGCAGGAGAGATTGTACGTATTTCTCCAGTTTTAGCTTCTGTCCATTGGTTCTCTGTCAGTTTCAGAACAGAATCCAACATCTTCTAACCTATAAAGTTTTCAACAACCTCACTCTTATATTATTGTTTCATACTTTACTAATGGAGCACTTTGCTCTGGTCGTTGATTCAAATCCTGACCCAGGACCTTTCTGGGTGCAATTTACATGTTCTCTCTGTGCATGTGTGGGTTTTCTCTGGGTACTCCGGTTTCCTCCCACAGACGAAAAACATGCATGTTAGACTGACTGATAACTAAACTGTCCTGAGGTGTGAGTGAGAGAGTGAATGGTTGTTTGTCTCGTTTGTCTCTATGTGTCCCTGTGATGGATTGTAGACCTGTCCAGGGTGTCCCATGCCCCGTGGACTGTGAGGTTCAATGTTTAAGTTTCTTTACTGTCATTCACATCACATGTGGTAAATGAGGTGCAACAAAATTACATACTCAAGGTCACAGTTACAACCAAAAATAGAAAAAATATAAAGTATAAAAATAAACAGTATACAGGGATCTAAGATAAACGCTAAATAATAATCATGTAAAGTAATAAGGTGTATTAAACAGCAGAGTGAACATGAGTGTTTTGTGAGCAGACGGATATGAATACAGCAGACTAAAGGTAAGAAATCAGCAACATGGATAATCAGTAGCACAAAGTGAAATATCATCAGTGTCATTACATTAATTTTCCTGGTTAGGGATATATGAGTCTGACAGCCTCAGGGTAGAAGCTGTTCCTCAGTCTAGTGGTTCTGAACTTAATGCTCCTTAACCTCCAGCCTGAGGAGAGCAGGGCAAAAAGTGTGTGTGCTGGTTGAGTGGAGAACATCCTGTGTTCCAGCATCAACGTGTGGCATGGAGGCTGCACAGCTGCAGAAAGAAAATCTCTGCAGAGAGTGGTGAAGGCTGACTGTGATTGCTTTTCCCATTCCAAGACAACCACTTCAAAACTGTCCGAGTCATCACTTATCAAGCCAAAAATATGTTTCACCTTGAAAACAATGGACTAAACTAGCTTCAAATATTTAATATACAGTAATATCAACACAGGCTGTTGCAGAACTTACCTTGTTGAGTTTTAAAAAATTAAAAAGTTGAAAAATAAGCCTAAGAGTAAAGTATCAGAGCAGTATAAAGCACATCTGTGTAAGTTTGTCACACAGACTTATTTCTCCGCCCTGGTTGTAAGCCTCCAATAACAGGGACGTCCTGTTTGATTTGTGCACACAAAGTCGCTCCGATCTCTTGCTGTGTCAGCAGTGGATACAGTTTCTACACTGATTCACAAACTGAGTGAGCCAAACTACACAGAAAAAGAGCTGTGCTGCGAAGTTAATACAGAAGTGCATGAACATTTAAAGAGCTTGTTTGGATGTGTGTCCTATGCCTGAACGTGTACATAATAGTATTTCAGATTGAAAAGATAAGAAAGACAAATATTAAGTTTTTGTTTACCAAAATCCAAAAATTGTCTGAAATGCTTCGATGGAAACAGATGAGACACAGGCCAATCATTAAACATCAGTTTACAAAATATTTTTTACTGTTTTGTGTACGCTACATGACTTTTGGCAGCCACTATTGATGAATAACGAAGTCTGTAAAATCATGCAAAAGTGTTTTTCAATCTACGAGAGAAATACACACAAGTATTTAAAAAATGCTGCTCTGCTGCTGCATGAAACTAACAAAAAAGAGAAAATGCAAGAAAATATTCAGCAGTCTGCCCCTTATCAAGCTATAAATCGGTTATTATGCTCCACACATTTGTCCACCTTGCACATATCAGTTACAGACATAAAACCTGGTTACATTACCAGAAGCTAGCTTTATTTAGGTTTCGCTTGCCAGAAAACGTAAATCAGCAACATGCATAACTGTGGAATAAGATCTGGGACCAGGCATTCCTGCAAGTCAGTCGGACGTTCTGAAAGCTGAAGGAAAAATACCTTAAGTTAAAAAATGTGTTTGACCTGCTGCTCATTATAGTGCTGCGTTTATTGTTCAGGAAGCTAATTTCTAAATATAAATCTGCACTGGCATCTATAGATTTTTTTCACCTGTACCTATTCCACAGGGCTAGTCAACTGGTGGCCCAGTGGGTTCATTTTTAATAAAACTAGATTTAAAATTGTAAAATATCCTTACTTTATGAGAATAACTGCTGGATGTGTGGCTCCTGAGCTCTTGGCTTTCAGTAACTGTGCTGTAATCAGTAACTGTATATTTTTGCTATTTTTGGGTAAAACTGGGATTTTTGAGTACATAATTTCATTCCACCTCATGTACCACATGTGATACAAATGACAATAAACTTGACTTGAACTTGAAATAATTATGTTTACAACAAGTAAAACAAAATCTGGTCTTTACAGTTAATTTGCTCTATGATGACAAAATTACCCAACGTAAAACATTCCATTAATTTAAAATCTAAAATTGTAGACTGCTGTAGTTTTGGCATGATTAGTGGATGAGCAACTTTTTGAGTTCTTGTTCGAATTTAGCAAATCTCTTGTGTTTGGGGGGGGGGGGGGGGGGGGGAGGGGGGAAAATTTTAT
>JARVGV010000645.1:8053055-8063129 GCA_031762435.1 Hypsolebias longignatus | reverse complement strand
TCCCGGGTTCGATCCCCGGTCACTGCATACCTCGTTGTGTCCCTGGGCAAGACACTTAACCCCGAGTTGCTCCCGGTGGGACTGGCTGGCGCCTTGCATGGCAGCCCAACCGGTGTATGAATGTGTGTATGAATGGGTGGATGGCTGGTACTGTGAAGCACTTTGGGGCCCCATCATAGGGGGCTGGAAAGCGCTATATAAGTAAGCTCCATTTACCATGTCCAGATCTACCTGGATGATTTGAGCTTACAAATCTATTTCATTGTACTTTTAACCTTGTGTTAACCTTGCATATGACAAATAAACACAACTTGAACTTGAGATCTTATTACTGTTTTTCTTTACAATTTATACTCTTGGTGGATGTAACTGGGACCCTGTGGACACAGTTTCATTCCACCAGATGTACCACATATGATGTGAATGGCAAAGAAACCTTGACCTTGATGATGGTCCCTGTTTCAAGGGGTATCTGTCCAAATTACTTGTGTGACAGTTAGCTGGGCCACACTGCATTTGTTTTACAGGCTTAATGTGGCTCAGCCATCCAAAGCTCATGCGATACTGGTCGCCAGAACAGGATAGCGGTTGACTTTGGGTCTTTCTTGCAATATGGGGGTGGACGATATCTCCCACAGTGAAACGCTGAACAAAGTTAGAAAAAGAATGTTAGGTTGCTTAATGCAACATAGGTTCTTTGATAACAAAGTGAGGTGTTTCTCCAACACTTCCCTCCTTACATGGTCACATAAAGAAACCGCCCTAGAATGAGTAAGAGGTGGTCAGATGACTGTGGTATCATGATGGGGGTGGAACCCTGAGCACAGCTGAACCAGTCTGTCTTTGACAGACATAATGTCATTGGAGCTTCGGTAGTTGGTCATGCTGGAGTGTTTCCCATAGTGAAACACCTGTTATCAAAGAACTGGGGTCACGTTAAGTAACCTCATGGTTTCTCCTTTTTTATTTACATAAAACGTTGCCAAATCATGTAACGAAATTACTTAAATCATTGTTAAAGTACAATAAGAAGACACTGGTTTATGTTTTTCTTGTTGACACAGGTTGATCATACGTGGCTTTCACCTGGAACAAAGTTTTTACGAGACAGAAAAGAGTGCCTTAGTTGTGCAGCAGCAGGAGAGTCCTGGATATTGATGATCAAACCCTTAATTCACAGGTCTGGTTCCCTCATCGTTTTTCCTTCTCCTGGCACTGATGGCCTTACATTGACAAATCTAAAGCAACAGAGGGGTGACAGAGGAGCAGATACTGCCGTTAAGTGGATGTAAGTCAAACTGCCAATGAAGGGTGTTCCTTAATTGCAGTACTTGTGAGACAAATCAACATAAATGGCTCTGGAAATGTGGTCCTGAAAGCCAAAGTGGCATCACTGAATCACACCTCCAAACACGGGATTAACAAAATGTGCAACCGGAGCTACGTCAGAGAGTTCATGTGAGGCAAAAATAGATAATACAGAGTGGGATGCTGAATATATTCCCTAATTAACCTTGCTAATCCTATCCCTTATATGCAGATTGTTTTTCCTTATTGTGCCCGAGTATTTTTATTTGATAAATATGGAACACAGGGTTTCACTTGAGTAAAACTGCATGTCAAGCACATTAAAGTAGATTTTCCCCCTCAGGTGAGAAAACAAGACAATAATGAAAAATAATGATTACACTTATTTGGTAAAATGATATGTCTGATTAACCTCCTGCTTTGCAAAGATTTTATAAAGTCTCCGAAAGAGCCATCACCTGCAAAGTTCTTGATAAATATATGTCAGGCAACGCCCCAACGCCCCTGTTTGTTGGATTTTGTAGAAATTTTTGATCTTGTTCCGTTTCTATCAAAGTGGGGAAAAAAAGAAAAATATCCCCTTTAATTGAACATTTCACAACTTTTACAGAATTGAGAATTTCAAAAATTCTGCTTTACAACAGAAAGTCAGTGGAATAAACACCAACAGTTTGCAGGGGGATGGGGGGTGGGGGGAGGGAATAAAAATAAAAACACTGCAAAGCAGAACATTTGTATCCATGTTTTATAAAATCCGATGTCATTACAGTTATGTTTCATTTTATCAGTTTGATTTTTTAAATTATTATTATTATTTTATTTTATTTTTTTTATTTTTTTTTACCTTTGCAATTATAGTCAAATAAAAAAGTTTAATCTTGAAACTGGCAGAAGTACATATGTGAGTACAACAAATACTCATGTATCTGTTGTAAATCACACACTGGTCATTGATTTATTTAGTTAAAAATTCAGTCAAAAATATTTTATTGTTAAACTTATTGATGGGGTGATTTTCTACTTGAAAGACAGCACAGTGGATTATTTTACCCTCACAGCAAGATTGTTTTTAAAACATTTCCATGAATGTTAGAATTGTTTTTAACTCAGACAAAAGAAGAGAAAACTGTTTTTTGTGTTTGTTTTTGCTGAACTAACAGATGAGGTTGATTTGATGCACTTTTGCAGGTGGAACTCAAAATCAGTGTTTTGGATCAAAACAAATTCAAGAACTGCGTTCAGGCCAAGTTGCCTTTTTAGAAATTCTGATTTATTGTTGATCATTTATTAAAAGTAAGAATAAGTCATCATTAAGCCTTTAGAGGTATAATAAAAAATAAAGTCAAGATTTTGAGGTGCAACAATCTGATTCTGCTCTTCTTCATTCTTGCAGTTTAATATCATTGTTCAGCAGAGTAAGTAATTTTTTCTCTGATGGGGAAAAAAAAAAAAGTTGTGCTCTACTCCACTCGACTCAGACTTTCAAACAAACTCACAGCTACAGAGAGTCTGACATTTTTTGTTGTTGTTTTTACCCATTTAGGATTTTTTTCTGTAATTTCAAGGTGAAATGTTACAGCTGTTTGAATCCGAGTGCTTTTAAGTGGTTTTGATTACTTTTAGTAAAAGGTTTTCATTAGAAAGAGTACTAAATGTGGTTGTTGCTTACTAGGGCCCCAGATGTGCAAGCAGATGATATCAAGCAGGCAGAATTCATAAAAATAAAATAAAGAAACGGGAACAAACGCAGGTGTTGGGGAGATAAACAAGCCAGGGCTAAGTAAGAGGGTTACTCATGTGAAAATCTGACAGAGACAAGAAGAATCAAGGAGCTTATTTCAGCTGGGAGGGGCAATGACTAAATGAGGACATCTGTCAGGAACTGATTGACAACAGGCGTGATGATTGAGGGACGAGAAAGTTGAAGCGATACTAAAAAAAATCATAAAACAAGTGAACTCTACTGAACATACTGAGTAAAATGAATTAAAGGTAAATGTAAAGAAAATAATAATAATAAGATTTTAAAAAAAGAAAAGCCTGAAACTGACAATAGATGAATGAACAACAACTAAACATTAAACTAAACACTAACTAAAACTTATTTGAGATCACTTTATGCTGAAATATGTAATATTTAGCAAATCCGATATTGACTTTTTTTTTGTGATGAAATAAACATGTTGGTCCAAAAAGTTGTTTTGGAGGTAATATTTTGATAGTCTCTCTAAATGGCTTCAAGAATCTGTTGGAATCCTGGCAAAAACCAATGCAGACATGTTCATGTTTTTGAATTTCTACATCGCCTTATAATAGTCTGTTTTGCTTCTTTGACATCTTTGTTTTAACTTGTTTTTAAAAAAAAAAAACAAAAAAAAAACTGTATTTCTCTCTTTTGTTTGTCTGTTGTTGATTGTCCAGGGAAAATCTATTGTTGCTGTTGTCATCATCCTTAGTTTGTAGCCAGGTCTCTCTTGTAAATGAGTCCTCGAGGCTCAATGAGATTAACCTGCCTAAATAAAGGTTTAATAATAATAAACATAAATGACGGACGGACGGACGAACAGACAGACAGACAGGAATGCTGGTAAGAGGGTCTGATATGTACAAAAGCATGTCATCCGCATATAAAGAAAGAGCTCCCGTCTGCCCACATACGATATAACAGTAATTAAAAAACACAAAAGTAAACACCAAAATATGCAAATGTTACTGTAAATATCAAACATGTGTGGCAATCAACTCAGAGCATTAACACTGCGGAATCGCTTTCCAATACAAAAAAATAAAAATGAAGTAAAAATAACAAAAAGAGAAGTAGGGTGTATGCCAGAACTTACATAATCAATTCAAACCATTTACACTGTACACTTGCCCTCCAATACAAATAAAATGTTGTACATACTGCCACCAAAGGACCACAGCCAAATATTGAGTCAAACATAAGCTTAAGAAAAAATGCTGGTTGAGAGAAGCTGGTCCTGTGATTTATTTTGATCTATTTTGACCCTCGCCGCCTGTTGATGGAATGACATTTTTCTTGATGTATTCCATCACTTTAGTGGAGTCTACAAAACCTTGTCCGTCCCTCCATGCATGATGCAAAGCTGTGCAGGAAAAAGAAGACCATGCCAGACACCTGGTCTGTTCTGCAGAAGTCGCCTCACTGCCGTGAATGCTGCTCATTGCCTCACCACTCCCGAGGTGTAATCCACTGTGACGAATATGGATGATTCTTTGAAGTGGACTGGGCCACTGCTGCACGCTCATTGTAATATCTCCACACACTCTTGATGATAAATAAAAGGTTGAATGAATGAATGAATGATAATGCAGCCTGGCCATGAGAACTCCCGATCTCCCATCCGAGCCTCTTCTGCCTGGTGTCCGGTACACGTGATCAATCAGCGGCAACTTGTTCATCTTCAGCAACTCCATTAGTATTGTCGCAATCACCGTGGGCATGTAAGGCTGGGCGATATACATTGAGAGCTTTTCAATTTACAATGGTTATAATGGCTCCATTGCATCCATCAAGTATTTTTAGACTTGAAGTTTTTTTTTTTTTCGCTCTCCCATCGGCGCCAACTTCATGCGGCCCCTCCTTCTCCCTCACGGAATACAAACCCAGCCCCTTACCCATGCGTGATATTTATTTTGTACAGTTACAGCTGTTTGCTAATAAATGTGCCTGTGTGACAATTGGGACAAAGTTTTGATTCAGAAATATATATTTTATCATTACTTTATGGAAAGAACAAAATAGAGTTATATTGTGTATTGCGATTTATCTTAAAAATACCGAAATTAATTTTGGCCCATTTCGCCCAGCCCTATAGGCGTGCATTTGCCCACTGACTCAGGAACTCTAATCCTAATATTCTCACGTTTCACATTTCCCTCCATGGATTCAAGCTGTTTTTTCAGCCCATCGATTTCAGTTTTTAATTCTACCACAGTTTCACGCAGACTCCATCTCATCCGAGCCCATTTTCAGTCTCTGAAGTACATAATTTGACCCGGTCAAGCTCTGCTCTGATGCCTACAGTGGAATTAGCCAGTTTTGCTCGGACCACCTACAATTTGCTCTTAATAAAATTAAAATCATCCGTCAGAGCTGCTCTTATCTCCATCCTAATTATCGCTATGACTTTTGATTTAATTGAAGCCAGAATGTGTGACTTCAGAGCCGACTCATCCCTCCCTCCAGAGCTTGGCGAAGCTGGGGCCAATGCACCTGCAGGACCACCCGCTTCCTCATCATGGCGGTCCAAGGCTGCAGCTGTGATGACAGGCCATGCAGGGGAAGACGCCATTGCCTTCGATATTTTTTTATCTTGGAGGCCATATCACAGATCTGTCAAGTCAGATATGGGGCAACACCAGTCTCAGAGACAAATTCCAGCGAGGGCAGCGAGGATATAATTATATAAGGCACTTTTTCAGTGGAGCCGACAGGAGCTCATCAAAACACAGATTACCAGTCCACCGCCATGTTGATCTGAAAGGTTGGCTTTTGATCAGGTTTTTTAATTTTGTCTGAAAATGGATCCCCTCTGAGTTCAAAGGTCACACATACAGCTTTACAGAGACATGAAAAGGTTGTGTAAAATTAAAGAGCTGTTCAAAAGTCTTCTGAGGTGAGAGGCCACTCGGTTGAGTTTGTGGCAAACCCATTTTTTTCTTAAAATACATTGTAATGTCTCGTTCTCATGGACCCAGCACTGAGTATCGTCCTGTCGTGCGAGACAAGCGTCTTGTCGTTTGTCCCTGAATTCTGCTGAGATAAACTGAAGTCAGTCACGCAGCAAAGCAAGAAACATGAGGATTAAAATGCAGGTCACCTTTTGAGTGACAGCTAGCTTCAAACAGACCAACACGTCCTTACAACCCGTTGATTCTGTGCAGTGGGCGGGGTGGGGGTGGGGGGTCATTCATCTGCAAAACAAATGATCAATAGAAAAGTCAAACAGTTTGATTCCTCTTCTTCTGTGGTGAAGTTTTTGTTTCGTTTCGGTGGTTGAAGCACTTGCTTATAGACACAATGTCATGCTTTCCTGCTTTTATTCCTCACATCATTATTTTCACAGCCATGTAAGGCCCCTGTCAGAAAAATGGAGGCGTATGTCAAGTGAAGTGTTTGAACAAACCCAGCGCTCTTGTTTATACACAGGGCCAGCTCTGTGTGTGCTGCGCATCAGGAAATAAAAACACTTCCTGTTAAAAATAAAAACTTCACCACTTCAAATGATGCAAAGTAATTTAATAATTAATTAATAATTTAACTTCATCATTGCTGAGTGACATTTGCTAATTTTGTTTTCACCATATGATCATGTGAGCTCTGAGGCGGTAAAATAGAAAACAAAATGTTAAAATGCAAAATAAAATCCCATTTTTTGCCTATTCCAAAATCCCCTGACGATTTATTGTGCTCATGTTTGCTTAGAGCATTTCTTGAAGATGACTCTCAGCTACTACCACATAAACTATATAATAAACATAAAACTGACTAAATTAATTGCCAGTTGTAGATGTGCATCTAATGGTCACTTTCAAAGATTTTCATTTAAATCTGCCCTCTAAAAATAATGTCCATACTTTACATCAAAATACATTAAATTTTCAAATAAGAGGGAAAAGTCATGTTTTTATAAATAGTGATCATTTCTCTTCACATCAAAAGCTTCAGATTTTCTTGTTTTGCAGTTTTTCTTGAAGCCCAATAAATCCAAGTATCCTGTTAAGAAAGTCACACTGCAGATGGGACAGTCTCTCTCGCACCAGAACTGTTAGACAATAAATCATCAGAACAGCTGAAGAAAAAGATCTGACATCATAAGTTCCAGTTGGTTTAAAGACACACGATTAAATAAATATAAAATACAAAATACATCAAAAGTAGAAGACATGTTTGGAATGGAGAAACTAGGCCCTGGTGACTGGATACAGTCTGAGCACAGGAGACATTCTGTCCCCTAGTGGACATCAGGGGACACTGTCTTCTAATCTCAACTGTGAACTTTGCGCCTGCTCACTGACAAACAGACAAATCTGACATGTTTCACACCACGTGATGAACTTTACAGAACATTAAATGACGAAAAAGAGACTGAAGAACAGTGAGCTGATGTGCAACAACAAGACAAATATGGATTTAGCAGAACTCTGTTTTATTCTACTTTATTCTAAAGACAATAAGTAATTTTTTAAATCAATAAACATATGAAACAACATGCAATTTGCAGCTAATCAACCTCAGTAAACAAAAAAAGTATTTAAGTTGGACTTACTTGAGAAAAAAATGATGTGGTAGAAGCTGAGATTAATTTTAAAATTATATTTCAAGCTTTACACATTGTGCATCACCATTAACTACAAACAACTCTGTTGGTTAGCAAAATATCTGTGGAACCACTGGACATTTTAATAAAACTCACAGGAAGTAATTATTGTAAGTGCTGCTAGACTTGATGAAATTTTGAAGTCAGTCTAGTTTATTATGAATTACATGGCCAATCTCATAAAGCAAACAGTAAAATGGCCATATTCTAGTCAAATTTACAGATATTGAGCTACAAGTTGGCATGGTAGTAGCTGAGAGTAATCCTCAGCATGTAGCCTGAGGGCTGTCACACATCCCATGATATTGTCCCTAAAAATGTTTTCAAAATTTGACTTAAACCAGAATCTCATCATAAAAACGACCTTAGTTTGAAACTCTGTGGTGGCGGGTGATGTGCATTTCTTCAATAAATGTTAGGCATTTATTTTTCTTGGTAATAGTTTATGTATAAATACTTTTCTAAATAAATACTAGCTACTTCGAGAGTTTAAAGAAGCCTGTATTCAGACCTCTGAAAAGTCACTCGTTCCTATTTTGAGAACGTATTCAGATACATCCAATATTGTGCTCATTAGTGTCTGTTTTTTTTTAACCAGAACAAACCAAAAAAAAAAATACAGAACCAGTTGGAAGTTTAAAGGGAACAATAAAAAAAATGAATAATTTAGAAGCAGATTAAGCTTCAAACGGCCAGCAGCAGCGGTGCGGAGGAGAGCGGCGCAGCTGCTGCAACCTGCCTTCCAGAAATAACGACTTTGTTCAACCTCCACCACAACTGTCAGACACAATCTCGCCCGTGCCCACCGGACAAATTATCAAAGCATCCCTCTCAACTCACACAAGGATCATTTCTGTTTCCTTCCTCACATCAGCTCCTCTTTTCTAGTCCAGGACCAGCTTGTGTCTGACTAACACAACGCCCTGACGGTAGAGGGGACGTTACAAGCTGCTAATAGAAGCTTCACTTACAGTGGACTCTGAAGTCATGAAGATAAAAACAGTCAATGATCGGAAAGAGAGACGACACGAGAGCCACCTGTTTTATTTAAGGGCTTGTAATTTAGAAATATTAATATAATCTAAAAAATCCTGTAATCTTCAGTTTGGAATCAAAGTGAACAAGCTTGAAGCTATTTTTATTATTATGATCATTTAAAACAACAACAAAAAAATGAAGAGTAATTTTTATGTTCTGTACGTCCAAACCATTGTCTCTTTCTTCATGTTTTTATGAATGAACAATAATCGTTTTATCTTAAATTAAAAAAAAAAAAAATTAAAAAAACTATTAATTTACAATCTGGAGTTTTTGGAGTTTTGAGATATTTTTGTAATAGATCTGTAAAACTTCAGTTCTAAGACAGATCAGATATTAACATTAAGATTAAATGTTAAATCACTTTTTCTCCTCTGGCTCTCTCTCAAGGTGGATGCATTCTCCTCTCTCTCCCCTGTTCTCGCCCTCCTGCTTTGCTCTCTGTGTGTTTGGAGCTCCTGGTGCACATCTCCCAATCGAAAAATATGATTACGGATCTGGTGAGCTGGCCTTTCAACGAAATGGACAAAACCTTTTCAACAAAACGACAGGGTCCTGGAGAACCCTCTTGTCTGACTGAGAGACGCACCACGGGGTACATCAGAGATCCGTGGGGAGTTTTGCAGCTGATGTGTTTCTCAGTTCTGTCTCAGGAGGATGCTGAAGACGTTTATATATTTGGATGATGGCAGGTTTTCTGCTATGGCATCGGCAGGGCTCTGTTTAATCAACATTTGAAGAAGACATCGGCAGCAGTTTTGGCCATGGCAAAGCTTCCAAGTTAGTGTGAAGGTTTGGTTTGTGCTACGAGTACTCAAAATCAGCATTTTTTTAAAGCATTTTCCTACTTTTAGATATTGTTTTGTAACTCTGGGCTTTAATCAGCCTGTAGCTACTTAGAGTTTTTAAGTAGCTTTTTATTGCCTTTATCTTTTAGTCAGCACTTTGCAATTTTAGCTTTCAGCGAGCATTTTGTTACATTTATCATTAAGCAAGCCTTTTGCCAATTCTAGCTTTTAGCAAGCCTTTTGCTAATTTTAGCTATCATTTTGGTACTTATCGCTAACATTTTTGACTTAACTTTTACCATACCTTTAGCCATTTTACCTTTTTTCAGTAAAGATCAACTTCTACCTATTAGCTACAGTTATGACTCACTTAGCACTGAACTAATATTTTGCTACCTTTAGTTTTATTTAGTCTTTTGCAAATTTTAGCTATTTATTAGCTTTAAACCAGCTTTTTGCTACTTTATCTTTCAGCCATTTGCACATTTTACTGAACATTTTGATATTTAAGTCAAGTCAAAAAGTCAAAGTCAACTTTATTGTCAGATCTGCAATATGTACTGTACAGGACATACACAGGACCGAAATTGCGTTTC
>JARVGV010000645.1:7867681-7877822 GCA_031762435.1 Hypsolebias longignatus | reverse complement strand
GGGAGGAAGGACTTCCTGTGGCGTTCTGTGGAGCACCTCGGTGGTCTCAGTCTACAAATGAAGGTGCTGCGGTAAGAGTCCAGTGTTACCTGCCTCCACCCTCATTTGCTCCACTCTGGGCCCTTGAGCAAAGCCCCCAACCCACACCATCTCCTCCTCAGGCGCCCTAGATATCAGCTCTCTGCTCCACACAGAGGGCTGTGGTAGCTCAGTTGTCTGTGGTTGCGTCAGGAAGAGCATCCAGTGTAGAAACAATTGCCAAGTCTTTTTGTGAGTTAGTTTGTTGTGGTGACCCCTGAAGAAGAAAGAAGCAGCTGAAAGAAGGAATAAAAAATTAAAAAACTAAACAAAAGTTTTATTTTTTTCCTCTTGTGTTAGACAGCTGTCGTTTGTGCTCCAATGTCAACGATTTCATAGATTTGGGCAAATACAATATTATTTGTTTTCACTGTAATTTCTGTGGGTGTCATGGTGGATCAGTTGGTAGAGATACTGCCTCTCAGCAAGAAGGTTGCCGGATTGAATCCCAGTCGGGGGCCTCCCTGGGTAGAGTTTGAATGTTTTCTCCGGGTACTTCTGTCTCCTACCACAGACCAAGAACATGCATGTTAGGCTGATTGGTGACACTAAATTGTTTGTTTGTCTCATTTGTCTCTATGTGTCCCTGTGATGGAGACCTGTCCAGGGTGTCCTCCAACTCTAACAGTAACTGCTGAACATGAGCATCAGTGACCCCAGAAAGGAAGAAGTGGCTAAAAGATAATGAGTGGATGAGTGGATGAATGTAACTTTTATTTGTATTGTTCTAAAACTCACGTGATTTGAGTCTTGGTGATTTTTTGTTTTTTCCGTGCATCATTTGGCAGTCTGCATCTATCCTCATCTGGCTCCTGCGATTAGCCAGGATCTGGGCTTTGAGCAGTTTTACCATCTTTTGTTTATGTCATGAAAAAAGCCACCATGGACTTTTCTGTCCTGGCATTGTGAAAACAGCAGGATGTTTCAATTCAAACAACTCAAGTCTGATTCTGTCTTCGCCTCTATTTTCTTCCAATGTGTGTGGGAAAATTTGCACAACATTGTTTTTCACATAAAACAACCATGTTCATTACCTGTGATAATTAACAGCAAACTCACAATATCTGCAGCTCACTGTATTTGTTCAAATGCAATCTGGTAAAAGGGCTTTGTGTATATGTATATTTTTATATTGTTCATATCTGACTCATCTTAAAACTCAGTGAAACACATTTTCAAACATGATGTAACACATGGTGGTTTATTTTGTAGTTCTGTGAAACATTTAGCAATCTGCTGTACGCATTTAGCATTCAGTGACCCCTGAATAAAACTTGTCATATAATTAATAACATTAGTTTTTGCAACTATAGTGAATTTTTAGGTCCACATGCTCAACTTGAACATAAGAAAAGAGCTTATAGGATGTAATTATTGTTTCCAATCTTAGCTTGACAGATGTGACACTTATAGTTTGCTCAACTTGAGGATGTGTGATGCATCCTGTAAAGTTGTTGGAGTTGCAGCGCTACTTATTGTACTTTTTTAGCCTTCATCCCTTGAAGGTGGTACATTTTCTTTATGGAAGATGTTTTGACTTTCCCTGCTGTGGTAGGGAAAGTTGGGAGGAATTAAAGATGGCTCAATCCCAATTATGGGAGGTCCTGCTTTGGTCCATTCTCTGTCACTGTCATGCCTCGGTAGGTCAAACTTCTGGATTCCACCTGTTCTGTCATTTTTGTGACAAGCCAAAATGTCTTGCATGAAAAAGAGAGAAACTGGAAATGTTTCTAACCAGTAATGAGTAAAAGTGGTCAGACTCACTAAGTTAAAAGAAAAGAAGTTGATAAAATTGTTATTTCTTTCATTTTTGTCACTACAACTTTAAATAAGAGTTTGGCTAAATTAATTTAATTTAAGTACACCAGAATTGACCATGTTGTCTGCAAATTTTGTGATAATATAATGTGTTCAGTGGCAATTGTTAACTTCACATGTCCAGCCTGTCAATGAGGGATTTGAATAGTGAATGCTTGTAGTTTTGGAGATGAGTGTTTTTTCTGGACTGGAACTGAACAATGAATGTAAGTAAACCTTAATGTCTTTGGTGCAAGATATTCAAAGGAGTATGAGTTACACTCTGTATAAGAACAGAGGTAGTATTTTTTTTTCTCCTCTGAGGCAGGAGTGAGGTGTCCTTGTGATTTGAGGGAGCGATTTTATCCATGACCAGATGCAAAGGTGTAGAGATGGGGGTGGCCAATGGTGGCCATGGCCACCATAGATTTCCATATTTTTTGGCCTATAAGTCACAATTTTGCATAATTAGCATGCCCTGTGACTTATACACTGAAGCAACTTATTTATGGATTTTTTTTCTCCCGTGCACGCTCCCACAGATGCCATTTGGCAGCCAGTTGATTTCTGGCACAACACTGGCCCATATTTTTGGTTGTCAGCGGTGACGCATAACAAATGCGACAAATCAGCAGTGATGCATAATAGATGTGACGTATATGGTGAAGCGACATATTTATGTTTTTTTCCACTTTAGCGAAGTGTGCACGCGCGAGGAGCCGGTACTTTTCTTAGAACTTTAACAAAAACATTTATTTGTTTGCTGACATCATAGTAAAGGTGTGTCTCAGTTTAACTTTTCTTAATAAATGCACTTTGACAGTTAAAACATGACAAAATGAAGCTGACGAAATAAAGCGGCTTTAAAATTACTACACGCTCACCCGCCCATAATGATGACAGAAACACTTATTTATTTTATTTTTTTAATTCAAACCCGTTGAATTCTTCGTCCTCTGTGTTGCTGGTGAAGAGTTTTGCCAACTCCTGAGGTACTGGTAGTTGATGCAGCTCAGAGCACTGCCTCCTCTTCCTCCTCCACGTCCAGCAAACATCCTGGCCTTTCTAAACCCCAACTGGATGGTTTCTTTAGTGACTGAGGTCCACGCTTTATCCATCCATTGGAGGACCTGCTGGAACGTCGCGTGGCACATCCGTCCCGTAGCCGTGAAGCTGTGCTCTCCGTCCACCATCCACTCCTCCCAAAGGAGGCGCAGAGCTGCTTTGAAGCTCCGGTTTACTGAAATGTCCAGAGGCTGAAGCACTTTGATCAAGCCTCCCAGGACGATGGCAGGAATTGAGTTAAACACTTTAATTTTATATTTAAATTGCAGCATGACGTGCACGCACATGCTGTCCATCCAGCAGGACCTTTTTGCTTTAATAAATCCGTACACATACAGGTACACCGGTAGTCGTCAAAAGCCTAGAGGGCCCTTAAGCGCCCCTATTGGCCAAAAGTGGTACTGCTCCATTTTTTCAGTCAGAATGAATGGAAACCGTCATAGCTCAGCCAAAAATTGGTCTAAAAATATGGGGGGGGGGGGGAATCCATAAATACGTCACTTCACCGTATAAATCGCAGGACATGCAAATTAGGCAAAAAAAAAAAAAAACAAACATGTAACTTATATGCCGAAAAATACGGTAATGATGGCCATTGTGGACTTTGGCATAGCAACTCAGTCCAGCTCACAGTACGGACTAACATTTATGGTGGCAGGCATCTTAAATTTTGACGTGAAAATCTAAATTTTAAAACAACCTTTTCTCTCACATAGCTGCACCCACACACCAACGTGGAAGTCAGTACCTCACTTATATTTCAAGTTTTTATGCTCACAAAATGCACCGATAAATGGAGGATTTTTCCAATTCTACCTCTGATTTGAAATGGGTGAAAAAAATAAAAGAAGAAAAAAAAAACTCCAAGATGTCAAATCAGACTCTTATTAGTTGTTTTTATTAATGAATGATTAAAGTCTAACACAAATGCTGACCAATGTTTGTGCCACAGATCGACCTATGGTTGACTGCTAAGTACTTTAGGATACAATTAATTTTCCCCCCTAAAATGTCACCTATAAAATGCTAAATCCTTATTTTGTCATGAATACTATGCTAAATAATTCTTCTTGTTTCCTTGATACCGTGACTACTATACTAAATCATTCTTATTGTTTCCTTGATACCGTGTCCAAGTTTTTATATTTTAATCAGTGTAGCAGTCTTGATCAAAAATATGTTATTTCAAGACCAGATTTACTACTCATGATTTTAATCCAATGTAGCATCAGGATGGATTAGAATAGGGAAGATTATAAAACCGGCCATACCCAAACCAGCATCTTTGCCATCCAATCAGAACAATTTTTTTGCCATTAAAAATCAGCTCAGGATATTCCAGTCACACATTCATATGCTGCTTACTTATCAGTAGCATTCAAAGTGACCCCCACACACAGCTTTGAAGCAGAAGCATCAGTGCAGTCAGATGGATAAACTGAATATTTTGATAATCTTTATTGACTGAGCCAATGTAACAGAATCCAAACAAAACAAGACTAATCACAATGTTTGTAATGTAAACTAAAACTTTTAAAAGGTTTAAAAGACGGCTATAATTATATAGAAAACGAAATGTTCATGAAACACTGTCTGAACGAGGACTAGAGGTGTGTATGAAATCTTTCAGTCCTTCCTGAGGCGAGAGTGTGACGACATCTCAGAGTTAGATTGTAAGAGGACATGTATAGAATGATAAGAAAGGTACTGCTCCTGCTCTGGGACTGTAAGAAATTGATGCAAATTCATTATGACAATGACAGACCTGCAAAGAGGAGCAGAGGAAGCACCGAGAGGTGTCAGCAGCTTGTCTTTAGTTTTAAAGATGATGGAGACTGTTTAATCTGAGTATATATTGTTTAATATACATGCATTCTTGTTTCAAATGTAAAAACAGATACGTGCTTATAAGATGAGATTCAAAATATTGTATAAAATGTTGTACATTCAGTAGATATGATTTCTTCATTTAATGCTTTCAGTTACATGCAAAAATCACAAAGACCCTCTTTTGAAAATAATGTATTTAATTAACAAGACTGCCCATTTATTCAACAGAAGTCATGGCATGTGTTGAACTCCTATGTTCTGCTAATGAAAATTAAACGTACCACTAATGGGAAAAGAAGCATGCAACATAAAACAGGCCTTTTTTCCCCCCATTCATTCAATCTTTATTTAAACAGACAAGTCACATTTAGCCTTGAATACTCGTTTACAAAAGAGACCAATTTGGACAGACAATAAAAAGTAGTGAAAATGCCAACATAGGGATTAGAGACAACAACAACAACAAAAAAATCCTAACATGCATTAATCTTTGGCTGAAGGTTAACAGCATGATAATGAAAAAAAAACTTGCACACAAGCACTTAATGACGGCAACATTTTGCAGAGGTGGGGGACGCGAGGGCGGTGAGCAAGTCCAGAGACAACACACAGAGGCACTGCAGAGTTCAGATAAAATCGCTCAGTTCACACAGTTCCCTCTGGATATATCTGGACACTCTCGGGGGGGTGCTGTGGATGGCCAAGGACATTAGATTGAATCCAGAGTCCTGAAATTATGACAGATTCAGCTCTGTCCCTCCGACTGGTCTGTAGACTTCCTCTTTGGGAGGGGGGTAGAGCACCAAAGAGTTACAAAGCTTCTGGGCAAATTAAGATAAGGTGGCCTTTCAAGACCAGTCAGGGAGCCAAATTCAGATAAACACAACTGTTTTGGGAACAGGCAGAACTTTACTGACATCTACCTTGAGTCTGTGTTGGTCCACTTGGTTCCGAAATGTCCACATTAAATGGCCACACCACTGGACCATGTCTGAGAGTATTCCCTGAGATCTGATCCATCCTGCCAAAAGCATTTAAGTCTGGGTGCTTGAGGCACAAACCAAGCCATCATGCAGGCAGCCTGACCAGATTCAAATTTGCTGCCAACAACTTCCTTGTTTGTTGATAGATCAGGAACCAGCTGAACCCAAAAAGCAGGAAAACAGTTATCATAAATTAAATTAAATATGTGTCCTTAACATCCACGTATGACAACAGAGATAGACACATCATCAAGTCTTCCAAGTTGATGAGATATCCAGCTGCATGTGTGCCAACAGGGTAAGTCAGCTTGCCTAAAGCCTGTTTTCTCTTCAAAGAAAGACTGTTTTTTTTTTTTTTTTAACATCAATTGAATGATGATGCAACATGGACACTGAGCATTTGGTAAGTTATTTTTGTTTTTGGCCATGTGCAAAATGTGCAAACATAGTATTTCAAAATGTAATCCACAATATAACATATGTATTTGACATGTGTACAATAATAAAACTACTGATAAAGTGATCATCTTGTCACAACGCAAGATTCTGCCACAGAACATTTGGACTTGACATTTTTGTCGATGCACTTTTAATCATAGCACCAAGAAGAGACCAAGAACACTTCAGCCATGGCAAGAACAGTGTGCCCTGTCACGCGGTAAAAAGAAAAAAGTGTTGACCTTTAAACACCCCAGATCCCAATCTGATCAAGTATCCTGGGGACAGCTGAAGGAACCACGGTGCCCAAATGTTATGCTGTCAGGCACAACACCACGTCTTGGTGTTCCTGTGACCACGTCTCTGTGGGGTGAAGCTTTCTCTGCATTATGACAGATCACCCACACAACATGAAGCAGGTGGTTGGAACGTTTATGGAAGATTAGTGCACTTGCCAAAAAAAGCAACAACAACAAAAAAAATGAATAAAATAAAATGTTTTTGGTGCACTATATCCTACAGATGCAAAAAAATTATCTGAAAAGATGAATTGGATGGATTTTGTCTGAAGATTTTGTCATTTATAAAATAGTTTTGAACAAAGATAAAATGCACAAAAGTTCTGCTTATAGGATTTGTTGTTGAATTATTTAGAACTCCACTGTTGAAGACACTAAAACCCCTGGTTTGCAATCAGAAACAACAAATTTAAACTTTTGATAATAAAATGATTCAAAGTAGGCAACGTCACAAAATAACATGTTGCTGAATAAAATCATTCTGGTTGAGCAAGATCACAATCCAACGTCCGAATGAAAAATTAAGTACAAACATTGCTTGTTACTGTGTTTTAGAAGGTGTTTTTATCTCTGTTGCTAACGTTCAGTTTGTACACGTGCTCACAACTAAATCGTATTGTCAGGGCTTTATGCTCATGTAATCTATCATATCTTCTTTCACTGACTTTATCAAAAGAAACCATGCATCAGAGTTGAGGCATTTTAAATTGAAAAGAGAAAGAGCGAGAGAGAAAACTATCTATAACTAAGGCACATATTTAAATAAAGCTGGTGGCACATGCCACAAACTGAGAGACTGAAATAGCAAGAGCCCTCACCAAAACTTCTTAAAATCCTAGACGCAATCTGAATAATAAATGTGTACTTCAATGTAAAAGTTCTGTAATGCAGGACCTGCTGCTTCAAAGAAAATCTTCACAAACAATATCTGCAGCTTTAACCAGACGAAGCTTGCACTAAGTATGGAACAACAACATGGAGTCATGTTTGTGTCACATTTTAACTTGTTTTCAGTTCTTTTACTTACTAATACATATATTCGAATGAGTCACAGTGTCGGCGGAAATATTATTCTTGTACGATTATGTTTGAATGGGGAGAATGAGCCATGAAAATATAACATACAAATTGTACTTTGAGGGTCATATTGCATGGTGAAGTAAAGTGTAGTAAGATTAATTGAATTTTTAATAAATAGATTTTGAGAACAGTTTTAAAATGGAATCTTTAAAAAAGTGGAATACTTTTCTTAAGCAAGACAAGCTGCAAACATCAATTTTCATCCCATGAGATTCCAGAGCAAATATAATCCTGTTTACCACTCGGCCCAGTTCATTAACACAATGCCTCCACAATGTGTCGTTAGTATCATCAGCTCACTGCTGAATGATCTTTGGTTATAACCTCACTGCCTTTCTTGATGTTTAGGATTTCTCTGAGTATTCTGGTTTATTTCCACAGCCCAAAATCATACCTACTAGGTTAGTCATTTTAAATTAACCTGTGAGTGTGTGTATGGTGTGTGTCTCTACAATGACCCCTTTTAGGCTGCTCTCCATCTTACATACTGAGGGCTGAAGCCTTTCACAGCCCTGAACAGGACAAAGCAGGTCGGGGAAATGCATAGATGACAAAAATGGCTCTTTGCCGTCAACAACAAAGAGGAAATATGCTGTAAAATAAAACAAATGTTCTCAAACAATTTCCCTTTAGACCACCATATTGAAACATTTTATCTAAAATGTTTAACAGCAAGACTAATTAGCCACTTTACAGTATATAAAAAAAACTAGATTTCAACTATCAGGCTCAGTTTTGTTGACTCAATTAGCACCTTCATAGTGAGCTGAATGTATGATGATCATTAAAAAAAATTATTGTGTTATTTGCTGCAATTTTTAAATAAACATATGTAAATGAATAGTTTATTATAGCTTATTTATATTACAAGTACTCAAAATTAAATAAGGCACTATAAAGTTGAACAGGAAAACAGCAGCTTGAAGCTGTGGCTGCTTGGTGTTGTAAAATAAATACACTGTTGTTTTTATTTATTGTTCTTTACAGCTGGTGTTAGCAGTGCAGGCTGAGGCAGTGTATTAATCGAGAGCCGTGAACAGACAGCTTGAATGAAACTGTACTCAGTAGGTGTCCATTATCAGGGATTAATGGACACCCTGCAGCCATTCAGAATTGAGTATTGACCTACACCACTATAAATGCTATAGATGGGAATATCTGTTCACCTGATAATGGTTATTGATTGTCAGGGGGAAGAACTGTTGTAAAATAAATTACAAATTTAAAAATGGGCTCTGTAATGGCTTTTGGATGCAGAATACTTTTATTTATTTATTTTTTACATTTGACATGAAAGAAAATGCTATGTTTAAAGTTGAATGCATTGGCTGGTATTGTTTTCAGTAAAGTGACATTTTTTTTAATGGAAGAAATTTTAGTCAAAATAGTAACAAGACAATGAGAAACCCATTTACAAACTGACATAAGAGAAATCTCATTTGGACCAATGGTATCTGTGATCTCGTTCTTTCAGTCAATACCCAGAGTTTGTGGCTAAAGCTGAGTAGAAACATAAGCCACTGGGTAAACAGAGATCTTCACCTTACAGCTCAGCTCCCTCTTTACCACTACAGACCTGTACAGAGTCCTCAATACTGCATATGCCGCACCAATATGTCCGTCAATCTCACGCTCCATTCATCCCTCACTCATGAACAAAACTCCAAGATAATTGATCTCCTCCACTTGAGGCAGCACCTCACTCCCAACTGGGAGGGAGAAAGTCACCCTTTTCCAACTGAGGACCATGATCTTTTGGAGGTGCTGGTCTTCATCCCAGCTGCTTTTCATTCGGCTGCAAACTGCTCCAGTGAAAACAAAAGATCACTCCACGGTAATTCTAACAGGACCACATCATCTGCAAATAGCAGAGAAGGAAACCTGAGGCCAGCAAACCAGACCACCTCTGTCTCCTGGCTGTAAAAATCTGTACATGAAAGTTATGAACAGATTCTGTGACAATGGTCATCCACTCCCATTCTCGTGGAGCACCCTCTACAGTGTACCTGAAGGAACACGGCTGAATGTTTTCTCCAAATCCAAAACACACAGGTGTATCACATTTTAGTAGTTATCAAGATACCCAGAGTTCCAACCAAGACACAAGAGACCAAACGGCAAATATAAAGGCAAGTTTTTATATTCATTCAACCTTTATTTAGGCAGGTTAATCCCGTTGAGCCTCGAGGACTCATTTACAAGCGAGACCTGGCTACAAACTAAGAATGATGACAACAGCAACAGTAGATTTTCCTTGGACAATCAACAATAGACAAACTAAGCAAAAAAATACACGTAGTCCCCGACTTACGGCGCCAACGACTTACGGCGCTCCGGACTTACGGCGCCACCCTTAGTGACGCCATCGCACCTTACGTTGCCTTTTTTATGCAGCATTTTGTGGGGTTTTTTTAGAATTTTTTTAGCATATTGTGTTAGCTAACTGCTTGGAAACACATTAAAACAGTGTTCTAAGTGCACAGTTGTTGTTTTGACATTGAAAAAACGTGTTTAAAAAGACGTAGCGGCTGCCATGTGCTTTCGGTTTCGAGTTACGGCCGAAAATCCGGA